>JAHIAM010014304.1:0-25758 GCA_021605205.1 Aegilops longissima
CAACTTCGATCGGTCACCCATCCGACACTAGTCCAAGCTGAGCACGCCTAACTTTGGAGTTCTGTCGAATGGGCTCCCGGAAAAGAAGAATTCCTTATTGATATGAGTAGTCTATCGTCCCTAATAAGCCAGGCTATCACATACCCCCCCTCGGAGGAACCGGCGTCTCGTCGGGCCACGAGAGCGTTCCCTCCTGGCACAAGCGTCTGTGCTTCAGTCCGGTACATGTGCCATGTCGGGTGCCACGACGGGTCTAAGCGTCATGAACAACATGACCACACACTGTCGCAACCATCCGTGTAACGCGAGGTCGGCTTTGATACCAACTTATAGCGCCCTCGATGCGGCTATATCTCCCCGTGTCGAAGCACGACTTAGAAGCATAACGCATTGAAGCAATGTCATAAGTGAGGTAATCTTCACACAACCCATGTAATACATAAGGGAAAGAGATACATAGTTGGCTTACAATCGCCACTTCACAATACATGAGTAAAACATTACATCATACGAGATACAATCAAGATCCGACTCTGGAACCAAAATAAAAGACTACCCCAAATGCTACACGGATCCCGATCGTCCCAAGCTGAGCTCCCTCTTGATCAAGCGAAGCGAAACAACACAATGAACAAGATCTTCGCCGAGCTCCTCCTTGAGCTTGGATCGTCACCTCAGCAGTTTCATCGGCACACTGCAAACTGGTTTTGGAAGTATCATGAGTCAGGGGACTCAACAATCTCACCCAGCGAGATCAAGACTATTTAAGCTTAAAGGTAGGACAGGGTAGTGAGGTGGAGCTGCAGCAAGTGACTAGCATATATGGTGGCTACCATACGCAAATGAATGAAGCGAGAAGAGAAGGCAAAAGCACGGTCGAACAACTATGATCAGAAGTGATCCTAGAACAACCTCGTCAAGCATAACTCCAACACCGTGTTCACTTCCGGACTCCATGAGAAGAGACCATCAGTTACACCTTGATTGGCGTATTTTAATTAAGGTCAACCGGGTTTTCTACAACCGGACATTAACAAATTCCCATCTGCCTCATAACATGACACGGCTTTCAAAGATAATACCTGCGGGGTGTCCCAACAACCCATTATAAGCTCTCACGGTCAACAAAGGATATTCCTTCTCGGGAAGACCCGATCGATCTCGGAATCCGGACTACAAGACATTTGACAATAAAACAAGACCAGCAAAGCCGCCGGATGTGCCAACAAATCCTGATAGGAGCTGCACATATCTCGGTCTCGAGCACACCGGATGAGCAAGGCGTCGGGTTGGCATAGACCCTGATTGCCCGAGCGCCGGACATCGCTTCGGTTTGGGCCGGCTTTTCGAAGGAGCACTGGTCGGGGGTTAAAATAAAGATGACCCTTAGTCTGCAGAACCCAAGGAAAAAAGGCTTAGGTGGCAAATGGTAAAACCAAGGTTGGGCCTTCTTTGGAGGAGTCTTATTCAAAGCGAACTATCAAGGTGTCGCATAAATCACTTAACCGTGTAAGGAGCATAAAATCCGGGAACATAACACCGTTATAGCGGAAACTAGAGGCGGCAAGAGTGGAACAAACACCATGCATAAGGCGAGCCTTCCACCCTTTACCAAGTATATAGATGCATTAATTAAATAAGATATATTGTGATATCCCAACAAGTAAACATGTTCAACAAGGAACAACATCTCCATGTTCAACAAGGAACAAACTTCATCTTCTGCAACTAACAAGCGCTATAAGAGGGAATGAGCAAGCGGTAACATAGCCAATCAGCGGTTTGCTAGGAAAGATGGTTAGAGGTTTGACATGGCAACATGGGAGGCATGATATAGCAAATGGTAGGCATCGTAGCACAGGCATGGCAAAAGAGCGAGCAACTAGCAAGCAAAGATAGAAGTGATTTCGGTATGGTCATCTTGCACGAAATCCCACAAGGAAGAAAAACGAGTCCATGAAGAAGACAAGCGGAAGAAATCGAGCGAATCCTCACAACTCGAGCAGAAACCGAAGCTAAGCGAGAAGCAAACCCGGAAAGAAGCAAACAACATGGTAAACACACAAGCATAATCATGGCATGATGCACAAACAAATATGATGCATGACCGGTTTAATGAGGCATAGCACGGCAAAGTGCAACAAACAATACTACAAGTTAAGTGGAGCTCAATATGCAGCGAGTTGCATATTGATGAAACCTACATGAAATATTTAGTTCTCTCTAGGTTATGTACCCAACAATATTAAATGTTGATTATCATGGCAAGGGTGAAGCACAACAAAACTACCTAAATAGGCAAGTTTAAATGAGGCCGAAAGCAACAAACAACAATTCGGTAAAACCCCATATGCATATTTTAGATTTGGAACTGATCTGCCCTGAACACAATTTTAGAGTTGTTAAACATGCAAATAAAGTATACCATGTTAAGCTAGGCATTTTCTACCCCATTTACATATATAATTTATTTAAATCAGGGCTCTGGTTATTTAGTTATGAAATAAATCATTTTAGCATGGCATTATGCAAAATAAACACAAACAGCATGTTAAACATTTTTAACATAGATGAAAGTGGCATATTATTAATCTACACAATTTTCTAAGCATTTTACATATATAAAGTTTTTACATATGATGCCTTTGTTAAAAAGTTATTATATGCATGATGAGCAGGGGGTTTCAGCCAAAGCAGGTAATTTCTTGGATAATAGACAAATTCATGGCGCTGAAAAAACACGGCACTGGGCAGCGCATCTTCTTGAGGCGCTCACCATGGGCTTTGGCCGGTCGGTGGAGCGAGGCCGGGGCAGGCAGGCTGGGCCTTAGTGCCACTGGCTGGGGCCTCGGATGGGCAGAGCTGGGCCTAGCGCTCGTCCTGGCCAGCTCGGAGGCAGGGAGGTTGGATCGCTCGGGCGGCTTGAGCTTAGACGAAGCGAGGGAGGCGCGGTCAGCCAGGTGCTGCCAGGGCGAACCTTTGCTCGATGCAGCGATCTGATCTGAAGGCGAGGAGCGAGCATCCATGGCGAAGGCAGGCGGGAGCAGCGGCGGCCCTCCGGATCTGGTGGCCTTGAGCATGGGCAATACTGACGAGATCACAGTCTTGGAGCTTCAAGGCCTAGGTGGTTGAGCGTCCATGGACTCCTAGAGCTCTGTTAATCTGAAGAAAGCAGGAGGCCGCGAGATCTGGTCGGCGGAGGCCAGCTGGGTGGCTCGGCGCCCAGCATCTCGATCGTGAAGGAGGGGCGGCGGTGGCGTCACGGGAACTCAGCGAGGCAGATCTTGGAGGCGGCTTGGCGCGGAGATGATGATGGGGAGGCGGAGGAGGTCAAGGGTCGGGGCAGCCGGATCCGAACAAGCGGCTGCTGGTCCTTGAAGCCCCTGGACGCCATGGCGGGCTCCTGGGAGGTCTCTGCGGTCGAGAAGCGAGTTGAGAGGCGGAGGAAAAAGAGAAGAATGGAAGGGGGGCCAGGCGCTGTTCCTGGTGGTGGTCATCGGCAGCGTGGCGTTGAGTGCCGGAGCCTTGACACAGGGGCGGCAGGAGACTCGGCGGAGGGCAGATGCTCTGGGCGAGGAAGGTGGAGGCTGGTTGGTGGATCGGGGAGGGCAGCTGCGGGAATGAGGAGATCCGAGGAAGAAAAGGTAGGTAGGTGGCGGCGGCTCGGGAATGGGTGGATGGATGGGACAGGATCCCTAGTTCCTAGGGTTCGAGTAGACTGATTATATAGTGAGTGGATGAGGGCATGCTTAATCCGGTCCGTCCGTCGAAATCGGTGATCGAGAATAAATAGGTTAGGTAGCCCAAATAACAAAGCGGTGATGTTTATAGGCGTTAGGGATGATCCGGATCAATGGTCGCGGCGAGAGGTCGGGTTGAGGGCAGTTTTGGACGCCGCATAAAGAGAAGTCGGAGAGAGGTTAGGTGGTTTGACAAGAGGAACCGAAAACACGGTTGATCTCGAAAGGGTCAGCGAGCGCAACATAGAGGAAGCGAGGCGGCAACTACTGCGGATGCAAGTTTTAAAAACAATGGCAGCAGCAGTGCGATGCAATCTGAATGATGCCAAGAGATGAGATGCATGACATGAACAAAATGCAAAACAAAACACAAAACCCAACCACAAGGAAATAATAATATCGCATCTCCGGAAAAGGCAAGAATTGGAGTTACGAATATGGAAAATTGCATCCGGGGCGTTACAACACTCCACCACTACGAGATGATCTCGTCCCGAGATCTAGGATGGCACCGGAGAGAAACGGAAGAGGAAGAGGTAAAACATAGTTGCTTCTTTGACAAAAGAGTGAAACCACGAACTTTGAGAGGTTGAACAAAATGACAGAAAGAAAACAACGAAGATGAACAAAGTTGAAAACACTCTGTTAGAAAAGAGGAACATGGGATACGACGAGAACCAAGAGGTTTAGTGATAACATAGATATTGACACCACTCCGGTTAAAACAAGATAGAGAAAGAATAAGAATGATATAATTTGGGCAGCACTCCGACTGAAAATGGAAGGAATTGAACATGATCTTGACAAGATGAGAGAATACTTGATGAAAGAAAAGAGGATATTTGATGAAATCAACAAACACTGCCTCTGGAACTATTGAAAAATGGCACAAGGGGTAAGAAAGATTTCAGACAACACTCCGGTTAAATGGATAAGCAAGAAAAGAATATAATCTTTACAAAATGAGATGATGGGTCGAAGAGAGTAACAACACAATGCCTCCAGAAACAATGCATGATAGTTAGAAAGTTGGAATGAATAGAACGAAGAATGAAACCAACATCTCCCACCATAAATGAATTTTAAAGAGCATCCTTACGAAGAAGGCTAGAACGGAGTTGTTGGATTATCAACAACGAAAGGAACAAGCTTGTAGTGGGCTTATGGAACACATCTCAAAATTATGAGGTGACAACTCGCCACTAACGGAAACAGTTGATTCGATTAAGATCAACAAGAAGATGAAAACTTCTTTCATTGAGAGGATAGGAGGAAAACTTGGATCATAGATAAGCACCATAATAACAACATTCCTTAGGGAAGGCTTTAGGTGAAATCTATACCAAGATAACTCCAACGAAGAGATTGATGGATTTAAAAATACCTCGTTCTTGACAACATGTGAATCATGAAGCATGAGAAATTGTCAAGAATGACATAACCACCTCAAAGATAATGATAGAAAGATTTGCACTTTGGAATGCAAGAAGAAGAATACTTGGCGCCTCAAAACAAAACATGTGTTGAAGACCATGTTTAATTTTGAAGTATAAGCAGCGGATCATAACCGAGAGAAATCTTGAAGAACAATTAATAATTAAAAGAATCCTTGACGAACCATCATGTAGAGCCTCCATGAAGAACTCCGGTAAACAAAGGGTGATAGAAAGAAGAGAAGTTGAAAACACAAGGTGAAGCCTTGCAATGATTTAGATGGATCTTCGTGATGATGAGAGCTGGAACTCCGGGAAAGAAAAGATGAAACAATTGAAACCGAGAATGTGATATGATGAACAAACTCCGGAAGAAGAGATGAACAACTTAGAACTGAGAAATTGATACCATTTGAACTCCGGAAGAATGAATCAATCACTTGGATGAAACAAGAACAAGAATTATGTTATCGTATCCTTCACCAATTTAGATTGATGACAAGCAACGATTAGGCATACTACTTATTCTCATTGAAAAATGATTACAGATAGAGATATAAGCATAAACTTGAGAAGGTATTGATGGAACCACGGTGGGATTTGGAAACAACAAATGAATTGATATGATAATGAAGGAAGTGAAATCTTGAATGAACCACCATAAGAATTGAAAATGAGCGTAGCAAAGGCGCAATTCACGAGAATAATTAGAAAGCGAATAAATATACTTGACAGAATTTAGATACATGAGCGAAGAGATCATGAACTGATTATAGAATACTTGAATGATGCACGGTAAGATTTGGAGAGCGAGAGCTGAAAGATGGAATGAATAATTCTGAGATGATGGGCTCGAAGAATCAAACTGAAAAGACTCTGAATTGCTCGGATGGGTTAAAAGAATTCTCACAATCGAAAATAATTATGAGAGGATGGCACGAAGCTAGAACCATGAATCTTGAAGAGAATGGAGCAAGATTTAAGAAACTCTTCTTGGTCTTCAAAATTTGAGAATGATGACGAAACACCACCATGAATTGTTGAGATGCTCCGTGATGAAAATTAGAAAGGTTGAGCCAACGATGAAAAGAATTTGAAAGATCTAGGAGAAAGCCATGATGATGATAATTCATTCTTACGTCAAATTTAGAAAGAATTTTAGAAGCTCGGGAAAATTAGAAGAGTCGGTAAGATCACAGGAAAAAGACACGTGGGTTAGGGCCCTCAAAAGAACCACCGTTGAGCGATTGCTTGAAATAAAGATTGCACGGTTGATTTAAAAGGCTTGAATGGGATAACAAACTCGAAATAATTTGAGCGGATTAAGAATGGAAACACGAATCTTGAGATAAACTTTAGCACTCGGAAACAAATGAATAACAAGAAGTGAAAAATTAAGAGGTGCACCGGCATGAAAGCATTGTGAAAAGAGGAAAAGGATAAGATCAACACGAAATCTTGAACTAAATCCACGGAGCGAAAATTAGAATGGAACAATGATAAGGTTGAAGCTTCCTTAAGCGTCTTCATGAGAAATCACGGATAAAACATTAAAGGAAAAGAATGAAGAAACTTCTCTCAATAAAATGGATACTTGATTAAGAAATCTGAGTCCTTGAAGAAAAAGGGGTGGGAGGGTGGGAAAACAAAGGCAACTTGGGTGGATGAAACGAACACCGTTGAAAAAAAAAGCTTAGAATTGATCTTGCGAATGTTGCAATGATCGGATTTAATTGGAGAGAAGCACACGGTTGGAAAAGATTGAAAAAGCGACCTTGATGAACAAGAAGGATTAGCATCCACATAGAAATATGAGAACACCGTTTAGAATAAGATGCGGAATCAACACTTGACTTGAAGCAACTCGAATACCACAAATAAAACAAACAAAGGATTTGGCTTGCGGAATAAGCTGAAACAAACATATGATAGATCCCATATCATTATCATGTGTGTGTTGGAAAGATATCTTCTGAGATACTTGAATTCCACCTATAAACTCCGAAACTTTCGGTTATGCAATCGGTGTTGGGGATCTGAGGACACAAAATATATCACCCAAACTAACAATACCTAGATCCATTGTATCCATCCTTCAACACATAACCAAGAAACCTTGAAATCGTTTACCTCGACCTTGAAAAGCATCCGCTATCTGAGTCATGGCAATACTCTCGAGCTCGCCCGATCTTTGGGTTATCGAGTTATCTCACCAACAACTGCACAAAGAGATTTTCGATGTCGGCAAAGCTCGGTATTCGAAGCTAGCGATAAAATTGTGGCGACAACACCTCGGAGCTCAACTCCCGGGACACTGCCACAACCCCTAAATGTCGGGAGGCACCAAGAACAATGTTCTCGTCACAAAACCATCGGAGCGATTCCAAGATACCAGCGTGATCCTAAAAATTTTTTTAGTGAAATTTGAGGAGAAGAGTCAAACTCTCGTCGGGATACCTCACGAGGCGGCGAAGAGGCGAGGGTAAAAAGAATCCTACTCTCCGATAAATATAATCCTAAGACTCAAAACATTTTCCTTTCTAGACTCAACAACGCATGACAAACAATCAAGTAGGGGCTCCTAAGTCGGGGAAGGCTCGATTACCAACTTAGCGCCGGACACACCCGCCGGATGGTCGTTACTCTGGCGGGATCTAGGCGGCCCCATAGATCAATACTAGTCTTTTGCGCACTTTGTCCTCACTCGTGCTTGCAGAACAACTTCGATTCGGTCACCCATCTGACACTACTCCAAGTGAGCACGCTTAACTTTGGAGTTACATCCGAATGGGCTCCGGAAGAAGAATTCCTTATTGATATGAGTAGTCTATCATCCCTAATAAGCGGGCTATCACATACACCCCACTCGGAGGAACCGGCGTCCTCGTCGAGGCCACGAGAGCGTTCCCTCTTGGCACAAGCGTCGTGCTTCCGATCCGTACATGTGCCATGTCGGGTGCCACGACGGGTCTACAAGCGTCATGAACAACATGACCACGCACCTGTCGCAACCATCCGTGTAACGCGAGGTCGGCTCGATACCAACTTATAGCGCCCTCGATGCGGCTATATCTCCCGCGTGTGAAGCACGACTTAGAGGCATAACGCATTGAAGCAATGTCATAAGTGAGGTAATCTTCACACAACCCATGTAATACATAAGGGAAAGAGATACATAGTTGGCTTACAATCGCCACTTCACACAATACATGAGTAAAACATTACATCATACAGATACAATCAAGATCCGACTCTGAACCAAAATAAAAGACTACCCCAAATGCTACGGATCCCGATCGTCCCAAGCTGAGGCTCCCTCTTGATCAACTGAAATGAAACAACACAATGAACAAGATCTTCATGAGCTCCTCCTTGAGCTTGGATCGTCACTAGTGGTTTCATCGGCACTGCAAACTGGTTTTGGAAGTATCGTGAGTCACGGGGACTCAGCAATCTCACACCAGCGAGATCAAGACTATTTAAGCTTAAAGGTAGGGACAGGGGTAGTGAGGTGGAGCTGCGACAGCGACTAGCATATATGGTGGCTACCATCGCAAATGAGGCGAGAAGAGAAGGCAAAAGCGCGGTCGAACAACTATGATCAAGAAGTGATCCTAGAACAACCTCGTCAAGCATAACTCCAACACCGTGTTCACTTCCGGACTCCGCGAGAAGAGACCATCCAGTTACACTGCATGATTGGTGTATTTTAATTAAGGTCAACCGGGTTTTCTACAGCGGACATTAACAAATTCCCATCGCCTCATAACCGTAGGCACGGCTTTGAAGATAATACCCTGCAGGGTGTCCCAACAGCCCATTATAAGCTCTCACGGTCAGCGAAGGATATTCCTTCTCTGGGAAGACCCGATCGATCTGGAATCCCGGACTACAAGACATTTCGACGACAATAAAACAAGACCAGCAAAGCCGCCCGGATGTGCCGACAAATCTGATAGGGCTGCACATATCTCGGTCTCGGGCACTGCCGGATGAGCAAGGCGTCGGGTTGGCATAGACCTGATTGCCCGAGTAGCGGACATCGCTTCGGTTTGGGCGGCCTCGAAGGAGCACTGGTCGGGGTTAAAATAAAGATGACCCTTAGTCTGCAGAACCCAAGGGAAAAAAGGCTTAGGTGGCAAATGGTAAAACCAAGGTTGGGCCTTCTTTGGAGGAGTCTTATTCAAAGCGAACAGTCAAGGGGTCCCATAAATCACCCAACCCGTGTAAGGAGCATAAAATCCGGGAACATAACACGGTATGGCGGAAACTAGAGGCGGCAAAGTGGAACAAAACACCAGGCATAAGGCCGAGCCTTCCACCCTTTACCAAGTATATAGATGCATTAATTAAATAAGATATATTGTGATATCCCAACAAGTAAACATGTTCCAACAAGGAACAACATCTCCATGTTCAACAAGGAACAAACTTCATCTTCACCTGCAACTAACAAGCGCTATAAGAGAAATTTGAGCAAAGCGGTAACATAGCCAATCAGCGGTTTGCTAGGAAAGGATGGTTAGAGGTTTGACATGGCAACATGGGAGGCATGATATAGCAAGTGGTAGGCATCGTAGCACAGGCATGGCAAAAGCGAGCAACTAGCAAGCAAAGATAGAAGTGATTTCGAGGTATGGTCATCTTGCACGAAATCCGCAAGGAAGAAGAAACGAGTCCATGAAGAAGACAAGCGGAAGAAATCGAGCGAATCCTCACAACTTGTAACATCCCAAATTTCCTATTTGGAATGTTTTACAATTATAACTAAGCATCCTATGCATCTGTTTGAATTTGAATGTCATTTGAAGTTTGAGAGAATTTTGAGTTTTGAATTTGAATTTCAAACTTTGGCAAGTGGAAACATTTCCAAAACTAAGCTGATAAATACTTGTCAAAAGTATGAGAGGAGCAAACATGACACTCCAAAAATATCAGAGAGAAAACATTGCCAAGAGATTTGGATTCAAATCTGAATTTTATTTGAATTTGAAAAAATGGATTTTTATAAAGTTTGGATTTTGCCTTTGGAAAAATGTTCAAATGAAAGGAATATTCCCTGATCATTTTGGTATATATATACCTATATAAAATATTTATAGTTATTGTTTTAATTCTGTTTTGTTTTGCTAAAAAATAAATTTTAAAAAGGAAAACCCTCCCAGTGTAGCCACTAAACCACCTCAGGCCCGTGCCGGCCCATACCCACCAGACTGGCCCGGCCAGTAGCACAGCCAGCTAGCTAGCCAAGCCAGCTCCCCTCGCCCCCTCGCCCGGCGCTCTGCGCCGACCACCCTTCGCCTCGCCCCTCTCTCTCTCGACCCATGGGCCCACCCCATCTTCTTCCCCTCGCCCGCCTCACCTTTGCATGAGATCGCCGGATCGAAGGATCCGGGATCCCGATCGATGCCGTCGCCCCGAAGCCTTGAGGCCCTGGCTATAAAGCGAAGCCCGCACCCATTCCCCCCAAGACCTCGCGGACCCCTCTCCTCCTTTCGACCTCACGGAGACCCGAGCTCCCTCACGCCGCCATAGTCGTCGCCGTCGCCGCCCTAGACCACCCGGCCTCCCCGACCCCACCAAACTCCTCCCGAGCTCCCCCCACCCTTGCAGCCCTCCGTCGAGGCTCCCAGCCTTGGAACCCTCGCCGCACTCTCGCGCCCGTGCCAGTGGCGGGCGCCCCGTCCAGATCTCAAATCGGCGACTACGATTAGACCCGAAGAATACGTTTCTTTAGAAAACCGGCGGTTCTTTCCGGTTTATTATTTTAGTTAGGTTTTTATTTAGCCGGTCCGTTTAGTTTAACCCTAGGCCCGTTAGGTTATATTACAGCGAGAGACGCAGTTTAGGCCCATTAGGCCTTTTTCTTTTATTTTTGATTTTCTGTTTTAGCAGAATAGTTTCTGTTTTGAAAAATTGATATCTTTTATTCTGTTTATTATTTTTAGGTGATTCTTTTTTGTTGGGTTGCAAATTTTATGTAGTTTCTGTAGAATATATATTTAGCTATGTTAAAATTAATTAAAATTGCTTTAATTTAGTTTTAGTCAGAATAGTAAATCTGCTATAACTTTAGTTAGAAAAATTATTTTGGATGATTCTTTTTGTCCCAACTTTATTTTAACATTGCCAAACCATAAAAATTAATTTGGGTATTTTAGGATTAATAAATAATTAGTTTTAAGCAGAATCCTATTAATCCTAATTAATTAACTAGCTCCTGTTTTCCTAATATTTTAATTAGTAAATAAATTTATTTTTAACTTGTGATTGATTATTCTAGGATAGTTTCTGTCACTTTATAGGATGAACTTTTATTTATAATTAATAAAAGTTTTATTTTATTTTTCTAATAGAAATTGGATTAGGCCTAAAATGAGTTTTATAATAGCTTTTTAATTAATTCTTTTTGCTCCTAGTTGCTTAGTGATCCTTTTATGTTAAGTTAACCTAAAACCATGATTAGGTTATGTTGAGTAAATTTTATTATATAAAAACTATTTTAGTTATTGTTTGAAGTAGGGAAACTTTGAGTGGTTTTTCTTTGAGTTTTCCTTTGGATTTGGTTTTGGTTGTTTTGTTGTGTTATGTTACTTTTGTTATGTTGTGTTATGTGATCCTATTGCTATATGCTTATTGTGAATTGTTTGTCTCGGTAGAGTTTCCAGTCTGAGCTTGCTACTCTGACTCTTTAGCTTACGAGGATCATCAGCAAGGCAAGTTTTGATCATGTTATTTCTATACCTATGTTTTTGTGCATTAGTAATTGTCACCACCCACCATGCATGCAGATGGTGAAATCTTGAAGTCATTAAACTTGAGTAGTATCATGTGGTAGGATGAACCAATCCCTTGTTACCATGACCCGGGGCGAAGTAGTTATTTGCTATGCTCGTGAAGCGGGTTTTGGGTTGAGTGAAATTCATAAGCAAGATGTGAGAGTCAATGATGATGACAACCCCATGAACTACAATGATCAAGATGGACTTGGAAAATCACTCTTTGGGTGGAGGGCGGTTGTGGGCACCTGGAGAACCCAGTGGTGGCGGGATGCATGGAGAAGTGCCATGACATCTTGCGGAAGCTTCACCCAGCCACGAAGAAGGATGGATGCCCCATGACGGAAGCTTACATGCAGCCGCAAGCCATTATGGGCTCTGGCTGGGTTGACCCTAGTAGTAGCTGGCTGGGCGGTACTACGAGATGTAGAAAAACGGTAGGATTGGATGGGTACGGCGGTAGCGGAAGAACTCTTTGGAAGACCTGTTTCATTCGTCCGTCTTCAAACACCATGAAGTCGAAGACTTTAAAGGAGGAATGATTCTTGCGGGGAAAGTCGCAACCCTCTGCGAGTTAAAGATCTAATCGATTAGCCGTGTCCCGATTCACGGACATTTGAGCCTCTGGAACTTGGAAGTATTGGATATCTCAACACTAAAACTAATGAATTAATTTGAGGGTTTTATGACTTAATAATTTGGGAATGAGATATTGGTTGGCGGAACCATCTCAATAACTACCAACAATTGTAGTAATTTGCAAGCAAGTCCTTTGTAGTAGGATAAAATTTGCTTTTAGCAAAATGATGAAACTTAGAGCTCCACACCAAAATGCATATAGTAATAGTAAGTTTATTATTGTTGTTCTTCATGACTTGCGGCTTATTCAAAAGCTGACCTACATGGCTGCAACGTCTTATGTTGCAAGGTATATTCGATCAGGAGTGAGGCTACGCTCAGCGCTTAGCGATTGCCCTTTGAGTCGGATGGACTCGCTTTACCTTCGGCCTTCCGCGATGTTATTAGTTTATTTTCTCATGAGTTGGCCTTGAGCGAATTTATTCCATTGTAATAAAGACTCTATATGAGAATCATTTAATGATATTCAGGTGTGATTGAACTTTGATTACTTTATCGATGTCTTGTGAGTACCGGCATGATCTTGGGATGAATGCGGACACGGAGATTTGACGATTTTGGGTCAGGTCGCTCTGAGAGATGGTATCGAGCACTTGCAATGACCGTGAGATCGTAACCCCTAGGATCGGAAAGCCATAGCAGAGACCATCTACTTTAAATCCTTTTCATTCCGTAATTCTCCTGTTCAATTCTGACTCTTCTCCTATTTTCAACATTCTAGATGGCGTCGAGTTCACCCAGTTTGCTACGGAGTTGTGCCAGCCCGATGAGGCGATGCCCTTGAAAGCTGGTCGAGATGGTGAAGCAGCTGAAGATAGCTCTGCCCTCGATCACGGGAAGCCAACCAATGCACTTCAGCGGACACCGCTACTGAGGATTGAAGTGCATATCCGAGGAGAACCCCGGAGGACACACGGAGCCTATCAACTTTGAGTTCACGAGTTCAAGCTGGATCGCCGGAAGGGGCGTGGCGATCTATCGAGCACTTGGACATCTCGAGGAGAATCTGAGGCGAGCTCGATCACTCGGACCTCGCCATGGTTTCTCGGGGCAAGGAATGGAGATATCATCCGTACCATTGAGGACGATTCCACTCTCGTACATCCGGGACTTGGAGTGTCTTCTCGAAGCGGGAGATTCAGACTCGCCGTAACTCGAAGACACACGGAAGCTTTGTTCATGACTGGGCTGGAGGAGAAAGCTTGCGCAGTCTTCCTTGGCCATGAGGAAGAAATCACGGACTTCATGGAGACAGTCGGCGACCTGAAGATGAAGCTTGCCGCGATAGAGGAAAAGATGGACTTGGGAGAGGACCTTTATCCAGTGGAGATGAAGGACCCCTCGTGAGCAATGATCAGGATTTTGAAGGAGTACCAGAAGGAAACCCCAAGAGAGGCGCCAGCGATGAAGACTTTTAGATCGACCACCATGTTATCTTTTACTTTTTAAATCGATCAGTTAGGCGATGTTTTCCCTTGATTAGTCATGAGCTTTTGTGTCGAGTTTGAACCATGTTTGAGTGGAATGAATAAATGATTGGTGTGTTATGATTGTGCATTCATATGGGTAGTGTTATTTCTCATAGACCATTGTTCTATTCTAATATTCTCATCACTCCAAAACACGGATGCCTCCGAGGGCGTGACCTTTGGTTTCCGCGGAGCTCACCCAGCTGCTCGGCGGCGAGAATGCAATCAGCTACTTATCGAATCGAACAACAACGCCAACAACCCACATACCACCACCCCTGTGGACAACTTGACTCGATTTACGAGGTTGAATCCGCCGATGTTCTCTAGTAGCACTGAGCGATTGTGGCTGATGATTGGCTCCATAAAGTCGGAAGAGCTAATCACTGTTGGATGCTTGATCTTTGAGAAGGTGCGCTTTGCAGCGCATCAACTAGATGGACCTGCAGCTTCTTGGTGGGAGAACTACACGCCACTTTTCCCATTGGTGCCATCACATGGGATCAATTCCATGAGCCTTCCGCACGCTCATGTCTCGGTGGAGCCATGAGTGCGAAGAAGCATGAGTTCCGCAACTTCGCCCGAGGAGAACCGTCTTGTGTACGGTCGTGGATGAATCAAGCAAGCTGCTTCGCTATGCCCCGATGATGTGGCCACAGATGCATGTAAGCGGGAGAAGTTCCTTGAGGACTCAATGATGAGCTGAGCATGCAGCTTATTGTGGCTACCTTCAACAACTACCGGGGGGCTGGTAGACAAGGCCACCATTCTTGAAGGCAAGCAGCAGCGGATAGAAAGCATGAAGTGGAAGTACAGCCGAGGAAGCACAACTCGGGAGCTCGGCGAAGCCCGCTATGCACCATACTCGGAGGCACACCCATCATAACCATGGAGGTCATAACCATGGAGAAATGGGAACAACGCAGCCAGGACAACAAGTCAGGCCATGGCAATGGCAATGGCAATAGTAATGGCAATCAACACCGTTCTGCCCGGCTCCGAAGGATCAGACCACATCACACCTTCAAGTGCGGAAGGCGGGGCACTATACCACCGACTGCCGGAGGCCAAGCGGAGGAATGGAAATGGCAATGGAGGCTCGTGAAGAAGCCCAATCCGTTCCCTCGTGCTCGGGTGAACCACATCGGCGTGGAGGGCGTCTATGATCAACCGGAACAACGTGGTTGGTAAGTTTTATTGAATTCACGTTCAGTTTTGGTTCTCTTTGATTACGGTGCAAGCGCATTCATTTCATATCAAGGGTAGTTGTGGAAAATGCGGGTTGCCCACTAAAACCCTTAGAAGCCCCCTTCAGCGTCGATTCAGAGGAGGAGAAATGATGGCGGGTAGGCTGTCATGCAACCCTCAACATCGGGAACCATAAATTTCCCTGAGACCTCATAGTGTTGGAAACCCGGACCTTGGATGTAATCCTAGGCATGGATTAGTTGTCAAAGTTTGAAGGAACATAGTATGCCCGCAAGTCTATTCTGCTCACCACCCGGGCGAAGAGGATCAAGTATGTAGCGAGCACAGCCGGATGAAGAATCAGTGCATTCCCTCACGGGAGTTGTTCGGAGGAAGTGCCGATGGTGCAAGATTTTCCCGATGTGTTTCGGAGGAATTACGAGAATGCCACGGACGGGGACATTGAGTTTGATTGAGCTATTGCGGCAGCCCCAATATCCAAGAGACCTTATCGGATGCCACGAATGAGTTAAAGAGATCAAGGATCAAATTAATGAGTTATTGGAGAAAGGATATATTAGTCCAAGCTCATCACCTTAGGAGCCCAGTTCTTTTGGTAGAGAAGAAGGATGGAAGCTTGAGGATGGTTGTGGATTATCGTGCATTGAACAAAGTAACCATCAAGAACAAGTACCCTCTGCCGATGATTAATGATCTGTTTGATCAGCTTGTTGGAGCCAAGGTATTCTCTAAGATCGATCTTGATCGAGGGTATCATCAGTTGAAAATCCGTGAAAAGGATATACCCAAAACAACATTCACTACCAGGTATGGTTTATATGAGTATACCGTCATGTCATTTGGATTGACTAATGCTCATGCGTACTTCATGAATTTGATGAACAAGGTGTTCATGGAATATCTGGACAAGTTTGTCGTGGTGTTCATCGATGATATATTGATTTTCTCCAAGAGCGAGGAAGAGCATAAGGAACATTTGCGTCTAGTTACGGAGAAACTTGAGAACATCAGTTGTATGCCAAGTTCAGCAAATGTGAATTTTGGCTGAAGGAAGTTGGATTCCTCGGACATGTTATTTCGGGGAAGGAATAGCAGTTGATCCATGAAGTTGAATCGATCACCGATTGGCGATCACCCACCTCGATCAAGGAGATCCGCAGTTTTCTCGGACTCGCGAGGATATTATCGGACGTTCATTGAGAACTTCTCGAAGATTGCCAAGCCCATGACTGAGCTGTTGAAGAAGGAAGCCAAGTATGTTTGGACCGAGGAATGTGAAGCCAGCTTTCAAGAATTGAAGAAAGCGGTTGGTCACAGCCCGATGTTGATTTTGCGGACATACACAAGGAATACCAGGTTTATTGTGGCTTCTCGTCAAGGACTCGGAGAATCTTGATGCAGGAAGGAAAAGTTGTAGCTTATGCCTCCGGATAGCTACGACCTCATGAGATGAATTATACCACACATGATTTGGAGTTAGCAGCCGTAGTGCATGCACTCAAGACACAGAGACATTTCCTCATTGGAAGCTGTTGTGATGTCTACACAGATCACAAGAGTTTGAAGTATATCTTCACTGAAGAATTGAACCTCGAGCGAGGAGGAGATGGCTAGAGTTGATAAAGGACTATGACATGAGATTGCATTACCACCGGGTAAGGCAAATGTTATGTGATGCTTTGAGCCATAAGAGTTATGTGAATACTCTTCTGGCGGAGGATTACCCGGAGTTAGTCGATGACCTCGAGATCTCCGGTGGAGATAGTTCGAAAGGATTTGTTGCAACTCTGGAAGTTCAGTCCACTTTGGCCGAAAGGATTCGTGAAGCCCGAAGTCGGACAAGGAAATTGATGAGATTAAGCAAAAATGGAGGAAGGAAAAGCTAAAGGGTTCCGTGGGATGAACGGAACTATATGGTTCGAGGATCGTATTTATGTGCCCAATGATCCCGAACTCGAGAAGCTAATTCTTGAGAGGCTCATGATTCACCGTACTCGATTCATCCGGCAACACCAAGATGTACTGGATTTGAAGCAAAGTTTACGGTGGTGGTATGAAGAAGGATATTGCGAGTGCGTAGCGATATCGATGTTTGTCAGCGTGTAAAAGCAGAACATCGAAGCCAGCAGGGTTACTTCAACCTTTGCGATTCCGATTGGAAATGGGAGAAACTTGGTATGGATTTCATCAGGATTACCAGGACCCGTTCGGTTATGATTCTATCTGGGTAGTGGTTGATCGTTTGACCAAGGTAGCTCACTTCATTCCGTGAAGACTACCTATACAAGTGCTAAGTTGGCCAAGATATACATGACCAGGATCGTATATCGCATGGAGTTCGAGGAAAATCGTGTCGGATAGAGGAACACGATTTACCTCAAAGTTTTGGAAGCGGTTGCATGAAACTTTGGAGTGCGAGGCTGGAATTGATGCAGACTTTTCATCAGAGACGGATGGACGGACCGAGAGAGTCAACCAGATTACGGAGGACATGTTGAGAGCTTGTGTGCTAGACTATGGGTCTAGCTGGGATGATAATTTGCCATCGCGAGTTCTCATACAACAACGATTATCAATCCGGTTTGAAGATGGCCCCTTCGAAGCTCTATCACGGAAGGAGGTGCGAGAACACCGTTCTTTGTGGGATAGTGTTGGAGATCGATCGCTTTTCGGTTCCGACCTTATCAAGGTTCGAAGAAAGTCAAGCTGATTGAGACAGGCTCAAGATAGCACGTCGAGACGGAAGAGTTATGCCGACGATGGCGCAAGGAAGTGACTTACGAAGTGGGAGACCGAGCATATCTTCGTGTGTCTCCGCCGTGGAATCAAGAGGTTTGGTGTCAAGGAAAGTTAGCACCCGATTCATTGGCCCTACAAAATCCTCGAGCGTCGTGGAGAGGTTGCCTACAAGTTGGAATTGCGGAAGGATTGTCCGGAGTTCATGATGTCTTCCATGTTTCTCGGTGAAGAAGTGTCATGCAGACATGGCCGATGTTCCGTTGAGAGATACGAGTGCCCCTAGAGGCCATACAGCTTGACAATGATCGACCTACAAGGAGAAACCGTCGAATTCTCGAGGCTGCAAGCGAGTCACTCATGACAAGGTCATCAAATTTTGCAAGGTCTTTGTGGAGTCACCACACGAGGAAGAAGCCACACAGGGGCGAAGAAGATCTTCTTGAGACCACCGCACCTATTTGCTAGCCAACCCGAATCTCGAGGCGAGATTCATCTTAAAATGGGTAGGTTTGTAACATCCCAAATTTCCTATTTGGAATGTTTTACAATTATAGCTAAGCATCCTATGCATCTGTTTGAATTTGAATGCCATTTGAAGTTTGAGGAGAATTTTGAGTTTTGAATTTGAATTTCAAACTTTGGCAAGTGGAAACATTTCAAAAACTAAGCTGATAAATACTTGTCAAAAGTATGAGAGGAGCAAACATGACACTCCAAAAATATCAGAGAAAACATTGCCAAGAGATTTGGATTCAAATCTGAATTTTATTTGAATTTGAAAAAATGGATTTTTATAAAGTTTGGATTTTGCCTTTGGAAAATGTTCAAATGAAAGGAATATTCCCGATCATTTTGGTATATATATACCCTATATAAAATATTTATAGTTATTGTTTTAATTCTGTTTTGTTTTGCTTAAAAATAAATTTTAAAAAAGGAAAAACCTCCCAGTAGACTAAACCTCGAGCCCGGCCAGTGCTTGACCCAACTTGGCCGGCCCAGCCATGGCCCAGCCAGCCCAGCCAGCCAGCTCCCCTCGCCCCCCTCGCCCGGCGCTCTGCGCCCGGCCACCCTTCGCCTCGCCCCTCTCTCTCTCTCGACCCATGGGGTCCACCCCATCTTCTTCCCCTCGCCCGCCTCGCCTTGGAGATCGCCGGATCGAGGATCCAGGATCCCGATCGATGCCGATCGCCCCAAAGCCCCGAGGCCCCTGGCTAGAAGCCGAAGCCCCATTCCCCCCCGAGACCTCGCGGACCCCTCTCCCTCCGCTCGACCTCACGGAGACCAGAGCTCCCTCCGCCGCCATAGTCGCCGCCCGTCGCCCTAGACCACCCGGCCTCCCCGAGCCCACAAACTCCTCCCAGGCTCCCCTTTCCCTTGCAGCCCTCCGTCCAGAGCTCCCGGCCTTGGAACCCTCGGCACTCTCGGCGCCCGCCCATGCCGTTCAGGGCGCCCCCCCGTCCGATCTCAAATCGCGACTCGATTAGACCGAAGAAAATCGTTTCTTTAGAAAACGGCAGTTCTTTCGGTTTATTATTTTAGTTAGGTTTTTATTTAGCCGGTCCGTTTAGTTTAACCCTAGGCCCAGTTAGGTTATATTACGCTTGAGAGGCGATTTAGGCCCATTAGGCCTTTTCTTTTATTTTGATTTTCTGTTTTAGCAGAATAGTTTCTGTTTTGAAAAATTGATATCTTTTATTCTGTTTATTATTTTTAGGTGATTCTTTTTTCTTGGGTTGCAAATTTTATGTAGTTTCTGTAGAATATATATTTAGCTATGTTAAAATAAATTAAAATTGCTTTAATTTAGTTTTAGTCAGAATAGTAAATCTGCTATAACTTTAGTTAGAAAAGTTATTTTGGATGATTCTTTTTGTCCCAACTTTATTTTAACATTGCCAAACCATAAAAATTAATTTGGGTATTTTAGGATTAATAAATAATTAGTTTTAAGCAGAATACTAGTAATCCTAATTAATTAACTAGCTCCTGTTTTCCTAATATTTTAATTAGTAAATAAATTTATTTTTAACTTGTGATTGATTATTCTAGGATAGTTTCTGTCACTTTATAGGATGAACTTTTATTTATAATTAATAAAAGTTTTATTTTATTTTCTAATAGAAATTGGATTAGGCCTAAAATGAGTTTTATAATAGCTTTTTAATTAATTCTTTTTGCTCCTAGTTGCTTAGTGAATCCTTTTATGTTAAGTTAACCTAAAACCATGATTAGGTTATGTTGAGTAAATTTTATTATATAAAAAATATTTTAGTTATTGTTTGAAGTAGGAAACTTTGAGTGGTTTTCTTTGAGTTTTCCTTTGGATTTGGTTTTGGTTGTTTTGTTGTGTTATGTTACTTTTGTTATGTTGTGTTATGTGATCCTATTGCTATATGCTTATTGTGAATTGTTTGTCTCGGTAGAGTTTCAGATCTTGAAGCTTGCTACTCTGACTCTTTAGCTTCGAGGATCATCAGCAAAGGCAAGTTTTGATCATGTTATTTCTATACCTATGTTTTTGTGCATTAGTAATTGTCACCACCCACCATGCATGCAGTAGTGAAATCTTGAAGTCATTAAACTTGAGTAGTATCATGTGGTAGGATGAACCAATCCCTTGTTACCATGACCCGGGACGAAGTAGTTATTTTGCTATGCTCGTGAAGCGGGTTTTGGGTTGAGTGAAATTCATAAGCAAGATGTGAGAGTCAATGATGATGACAACCCATGAACTACAATGATCAAGATGGACTTGGAAAATCACTCTTTGGGTGGAGGGCGGTTGGCGGGCACCTGGAGAACCAGTGGTGGCGGGATGCATGGAGAAGTGCCATGACATCTTGCGGAGCTTCACCCAGCCACGAAGAAGGATGGATGCCCCATGACGGAAGCTTACATGCGCCGCAAGCCATTATGGGCTCTGGCTGGGTTGACCCTAGTAGTGGCCTGGCTGGGCGGTACTCGAGATGTAGAAAAACGGTAGGATTGGATGGGTACGGCGGTAGCGGAAGAACTCTTTGGAAGACCTGTTTCATTCGTCCGTCTTCAAACACCATGAAGTGCGAAGACTTTAAAGGAGGAATGATTCTTGCGGGAAAGTCGCAACCCTCTGCAGAGTTAAAGATCTAATCGATTAGCCGTGTCCCGATTCACGGACATTTGAGCCTCTGGAACTTGGAAGTATTCGGATATCTCAACACTAAAACTAATGAATTAATTTGAGGGTTTTATGACTTAATAATTTGGGAATGAGATATTGGTTGGCGGAACCATCTCAATAACTACCAACAATTGTAGTAATTTGCAAGCAAGTCCTTTGTAGTAGGATAAAATTTGCTTTTCATAAAATGATGAAACTTAGAGCTCCACAGCCAAAATGCATGTAGTAATAGTAAGTTTATTATTGTTCTTCATGACTTGCGGCTTATTCAAAAGCTGACCTACATGGCTGCAACATCTTATGTTGCGGTATATTCGATCGGGGTGAGGCTACGCTCCGCTTGGCGATTGCCCTTTGGAGTCGGATGGACTCGCTTTACCTTCGGCCTTCATGATGTTATTAGTTTATTTTCTCATGAGTTGGCCTTGAGCGAATTTATTCCATTGTAATAAAGACTCTATATGAGAATCGTTTAATGATATTCAGGTGTGATTGAACTTTGATTACTTTATCGATGTCTGTGAGTACCGGCATGATCTTGGGATGAATACGAACCACGGAGATTTGACGATTTTGGGTCAGGTCGCTACACAACTCGAGCGAAAGCGAAGCTAGCGAGAAGCAAACCGGAAAGAAGCAAACAACATGGTAAACACACAAGCATAATCATGGCATGATGCACAAACAAATATGATGCATGACCGGTTTAATGAGGCATGGCATGGCAAAGTGCAACAAACAATACTACAAGTTAAGTGGAGCTCAATATACAGCGAGTTGCATATTGGCTACCACATACAAGTATTTAGTTCTCTCTTGGTTATGTACCCAACAATATTAAATGTTGATTATCATGGCAAGGGTGAAGCACAACAAAACTACCTAAATAGGCAAGTTTAAATGAGTAGGAAGCAACAAACAACAATTCCGGTAAAACCCCATATGCATATTTTAGATTTGGAACTGATCTGCCCTGAACACAATTTTAGAGTTGTTAAACATGCAAATAAAGTATTCCATGTTAAACTAGGCATTTTTCTACCCCATTTACATATATAATTTATTTAAATCAGGGCTACGGTTATTTAGTTATGAAATAAATCGTTTTAGCATGGCATTATGCAAAATAAACACAAACAGCATGTTAAACATTTTAACATAGATGAAAGTGGCATATTATTAATCTACACAATTTTCTAAGCATTTTACATATATAAAGTTTTTACATATGATGCCTTTGTTAAAAAGTTATTATATGCATGATGAGCAGGGGTTTTCGGCAAAACAGTAATTTCTTGGATAATAGACAAATTGCATGGCTAGAAAAAACACGGCTGGGCGAAACTGCGAGAACTCTTGAGGCGCTCTCCATGGGCTTTGGCCCGGTCAGTGGAGCAGGAGGCGGGGCAGGCCGGCTGGGCCTTGGTGCGACCTGGCGCTGGGCCTCGGATGGAGCAGGCTGGGCCTAGCGCTCGTCCACGCTGGCTCGGAGCGGGGGAGGTCGGATCTGGCTCGGGCAGCTTGATCTTGGACGAGCGAGGGAGGCGCGGTCAGCAGGTGCTGCCGGGGCGAGCACTGCTTTCGATGCAGCTTGATCTGATGCGAGCGAGGCGAGAGGCATCGGCGCGAGGCAGGCGGGAGCAGCGGCGGCCCTCCGGATCTGGTGGCTTGAGCATGGGCAGCCACTTGACGAGATCTTGGTCTTTGGAGCTTCAAGGCCTAGGTGGTTGGGCGTCCATGGACTCCTGGAGCTCTGTTCGTCTGAAGAAGCAGAGAGGCGCGAGGATCTGGTCAGCGGCGGGGCGCTGGGTGGCTCGGCGCCCAGCATCTCATTCATGAAGGAGGGGCGGCGGTGGCGATGCGGGAACTCCAGCGAGGCGAGCTTGGGCGGCTTGGCGCGGAGATGATGATGGGGAGGCGGAGGAGGTCAAGGGTCGAGGCAGCCGGATCCGAGCAGTGACTGCTGGTCCTTGAAGCCCCTGGGCGCCATGGCGGGCTCCTGGGGAGGTCTCTGCGGTCGAGAAAGCGAGTTGAGAGGCGGAGGAAAAAAGAGAAGAATGGAAGGGAGGCGGCGGCGCTGTTCACAGTGGTGGTCGCCCGGCGTGGCGTTGGTCGCAGGCGGCGGACGAGGGGCGAGCGAGGGGGCTCGGGCGGAAGGCAGATGCTCTGGGCGAGGAAGGTGGAGGCTGGTTGGTGGATCGGGGAGGGCCTGCTGAGGAATGAGGAGATCCAGGAAGAAAAAGGTAGGTAGGTGGCGGCTCGGGAATGGGTGGATGGATGGGACAGGATCCCTAGTTCCTAGGGTTGAGTGGACTGATTATATAGTGAGTGGATGAGGGCATGCTTAATCTGGTCCGTCCGTCAGAAATCGGTGATCGAGAATAAATAGGTTAGGTAGCCCAAATAAAAAGCGGTGATGTTTATAGGCGTTAGGGGATGATCCGGATCAATGGTCGCGGTGAAAGGTCGGGTTAGAGGCAGTTTTGGGGCCGCATGAGAGAAGTCGGAGAGAGGTTAGGTGGTTTGACAAGAGGAACCGAAAACACGGTTGATCTCGAAAGGGTCAACGAAGCATAACATAGAGGGAAGCGAGGCGGCAACTCTGTAGCGGATGCAAGTTTTAAAAACAATAGCGACAGCGAGTGCCGATGCAATCTGAATGATGCCAAGAGATGAGATGCATGACATGAACAAAATGCAAAACAAAACACAAAACCCAACCACAAGAAATAATAATATCGCATCTCCGGAAAAGGCAAGAATTGGAGTTCTGAATATGGAAAATTGCATACAGGCGTTCTGGCCCCCCCTCTCCTTGTCCTATTCGGACTAGAGGGAGAGGCAGCGCAACCTACTGGCAGCCCTTTCCTCTTCTCCCTATGGCCCATCAAGGCCCATAGACCCCGGGGGTTCCGGTAACCCGGTGTTCGATAACTTCCTGTTTTCATTCGGAACCTTTCGAAGTCAAACATAGGCTTCAATATATCAATCTTTATGTCTCGACCATTTGAGACTCCTCGTCATGTCGTGATCACATCCGGGACTCGAACAACCTTGGTACATCAATACTTATAAACTCATAATGAGCATCATCGAAGCGTTAAGCGTGCGGACCCTACGGGTTCGAGAACTATGTAGACATGACCTAGAACCATTCTCGGTCAATAAACAATAGCGGAACCTGGATGCCCATATTGGTTCCTACATATTCTCTGAAGATCTTTATCGGTCAAACCGCATAACGACATCGTTGTTCCCTTTGTCATCGGTATGTTACTTACGAGATTGATCGTGGGTATCAATACCTAGTTCAATCTAAATTCTTGGTAAGTCTCTTTACTCGTTCCGTAATACATCATCTCACAACTAACTCATTAGTTGCAATGCTTACAAGGCTTATGTGATGTGTATTACCGAGAAGGCCGAGAGATACCTCTCCGAGCAATCGGGTGACAAAACCTAATCTCGATTCATGCCAACTCAACATATACTTTTGGAGACACACATGAAAGTACCTTTATAATCACCCGATTCGTTGTGACGTTTGGTAGCACACAAAGTGTTCCTCCGTAAGCAGGAGTTGCATAATCTCATAGTTTCAGGAACTTTGTATAAGTCATGAAGAAAGCATAAGCAACATACTAAGCGATCAAGTGCTAAGCTAACGGAATGGGTCAAGTCAATCACATCATTCTCTAATGATGTGATCTAGATTAATCAAATGACAACTCATGTCTATGGTTAGGAAACATAACCATCTTTGATTTAACGAGCTAGTAAAGTAGAGGCATACTAGTGACACTCTGTTTGTCTCGTATTCACACATGTATTATGTTTCCGGTTAATACAATTCTAGCATGAATAATAAACATTTATCATGATATAAGGAAATAAATAATAACTTTATTATTGCCTCTAGGGCATATTTCCTTGATCTCCCACTTGCACTAGAGTCAATAATCTAGTTCACATCATCATGTGATTCAACACTAATATTCACATCTATATGTGATTAACACCCATAGTTCACATCTTCATGTGACCAACACCCAAAGGGTTTTACTAGAGTCAATAATCCAGTTCACATCGCTATGTGATTAACACCCAAAAGAGTACTAAGGTATGATCATGTTTTGCTCGTGAGAAGCTTAGTCAGCAGATACATCACATTGAGCCGTATGTATTTTACAAATATTCTATGTCTACAATGCTGCATGCGGAGCTACTCTAGCTAATTGCTCCCACTTTCAATATGTATCAGATTGAGACCTAGAGTCATCTGGATCGATGTAAAAACTTGCACCGATGTAACTCTTTATGCGGGCTCTTTTATCACCTCCATAATCGAGAAATATTTCCTTAGTCCTCACTAAGGATGTTCTTGACCAATGTCCGATGATCTACTCCTAGATCACTGTTGTACTCCTTGCCAAATTGAGCAAGGTATACAATAGGTCTGGTACATAGCATAGCATACTTTATAGAACCTATGATTGAGGCATAGGGGATGACTTTCATTCTCTTTTCTATTTTACTGCCGTGGTGCTGGATTTGAGTCTTACTCAATTTCACACCTTTGCAACACAG
>JAHIAM010014312.1:0-10609 GCA_021605205.1 Aegilops longissima
TATATTCGTCAATTATGTAAACAAATCTGGAAGCTATAGCATTGCCGAAGCCTCTTGACATCCGGGTCCATGTGCCATGCACAAAATTATACTCCTTCATTCCTAAATATTTGTCTTTTACAAATTTCAAATGGGCATATTTTAGAGTGTTGATTCACTCATTTTGCTTCATGTGTACTCCTCTGTTCCTAAATGTTTATCTTTCTAGAGATTTCAACAAGTGACTACATACGGAGCAAAATGAGTGAATCTACTCTAAAATATCTATCATCCGTATGTAGTAGTCCATTTGAATCTCTAAAAGACAAATATCTGATAATCACTCGTTGAAATCTCTAGAAAGACAAATACCCCGGAGTATATTTAAGAACCGAGGGGGTAGTGCACAGCTGCATAGGAGACTCAGACCGGTCGTTGCGTCGCATTAATAGTGAGTAATGAGCAGTCAAAACATAAGCCCCACCTCTCCCACTGTAAGTTGCTCGGAAGAAGCAACCATCAAAACGCTCTTCTTTGAATCCGCTCATACTACTCCATCCGTCACTGTTTATAGAGCGCGCTTCAAAAAGAAAATCTCTAGGACCAAGGCGACTAGCGATCGGCCTGAAAAATAGCATTGGTAGTTATAGCATGGCGTCTATTACGACTAGAGGAAATAATGCGTACACACATGCATGTAGTGCTTCCACCCCGGGTACACACATGCATGCACTTACTCCACTCCGTAGTACTACATTGAGAGAAAATTGCGGTTACCACGCCTTAATTAATTGAGCATTAAACCAAAGCGCGTCTAAAGTCTCTCTGGTGGTGGAAATGCATTGAGAGAAATGCATCATAATGAAGCGCGCCATGTAAAGCGTGACGGAGGGAGGAGTAGTATGAAGGTGCAAAACCAAATGCAGCGTTGGCGGTCGGACAACGCACCTCCTCTTGTCATATCACGACATGTGGGACTGGAGTATGAGCAAACCGATCTCAATTGCGGCAAAATGGCCAACCACCATTCCTTGAGAGAGCGAGGGCGAGAACACACAGCAGGCTCGCACGGAGGCCAAGATATATTCGAGCATGGTTGATCGATGTCATCATTACATGTTGGGCTGTCGTTTTAGCCCTTCTACGGAATAAATGTGTACTTTATCGAGATTAAAAAATAAAAGTCAGAGGCTCCACCATGCAATTCTAGTAGTAGTACTACTCGTACTACTAAACCTTGCGCAGCTCTTCGCCTCTTGAAGTCGAACAATGATGGTACTCCGCATGTTCGGTACTACGATGTATGCCTCGCAATCGACACGAATGAACTAATGCATGGCCACCGCTTGGCGAGGTACATTGCATTAGTCAAAAGCGTGTGAGCTTCACCTTGTCCTGCAAGCTTCTCCTCATTCTGCGAGTTGACGGGACACACCAACAAGTAGTGCTAGTCCATACTCCCTCCTTTCCGGTAAATGAGAGAGCTTTATTCATATATAAGCATTCTTAGGACGATCAGCCAAGACACTGGTCACCAGGAAGTGAGGTACCCCGCAAAAAAAGAAGTAGGAAGCGAGGTGTTTCATCAAGCTAGCTCTCGGCCACATTCAAAGTGCAGCAAGCACGGTTCGCACAAAGATGCGCCGCAAGGTTTGCTGACCTGTTTACATGCTGAATAACAAAAAGAGGAAATATTGCGAGCACTCCTATTTGTAACAGGATATGAGCCAGAATTAAGCGAGAATTGTGGCGAGTGTTCCATGCAATCAACTTCCATTATCACATGCGAGAACCCTCGAAGAGAACCAAATGTGTTGAAGATTGCTTTATCACATTTTAAAAATATAATAAGAGTGCATACGCTCCTCCATCCGGTTCCTAGTACTAGTATAGTACATACCTCTATAGACTATAGTAGTAGTACTAGAACTAGTCAACTCTGGCTTGGCTGTTACGCCTCTTGGTAAGTGCAATAATAATAGTACTAGTATAGTGTATGCTTACGCAATCGACACGAATTAAGCTGTTGCACGTCGACCCTGAGCGAAGGAGAGCTTGCATTAGTCAAAAGTTTCTCCTTGTCCTGCGAGCCACGCAGCAAGCTTCGTAATCCTGCAAGCTTCTCCTCGTTTGGCAAGTTGAGGGACACAACAAAGTAATGCTAGTCCATCTGCCTCCTCTCCGGTTAATATGGCTTAATTTCAAGCGAGATAAATACACTATCTATCACTGTATATTTGTAAAAATACTGTCGATGGACTTCATAATATGCTCATTGCGCTCAATATATACATTTTCGGTGTTTATCGGTCACTAGCTCACCTTGGCTGAGTATGTGTGTGCATGCACGTGTAGGTTGAGCACTTGGCGTGACCGTGTGTGTTCGTCGTGTGCTTGGACATGCATGCATTAGGGCATCGCGCGTTTTGCGTCCATGTATGCGTGTATGTTGCATACGTAGAGGATCGTGTAGGGGCCACTAAAGGAGCAGTCAAATCACACAGATAAGTTAGTCGGAAGAAGCAACCATCATTTCACTCTTTAATGACACGGGTACACAATATAAAATGGTCGATCTGAGAGAAAAAAACCACTATATATACACTAGCAGGAGCCTAAGCTACAAGCACCTTGCTTGGGTTGCTCTCTTCACAAGCATAGAACGATGGTGGCCACACGCTGGTCACATATCCGCCTGATCCCAGGTGAAGGAAGGAACAATGTTACTGCGTGAGCGAGTCGACATCGGCGAGGAGAAAATCCACGGTCGGTGCGTCTCAATCGGGGTCACCGTGGTATGGGCGATGTCGCGTCCCAACCTCCCTTCTAGCTACAGCCCGACATCCCGGTAGTCCATCTTCCTTTTGGAGCCGTCTTGCTCCACTACGCAGCTCCCAGTAGCTCCATCTCCTTTTCGATCTTTCTCTACTTCTACCGGCTTCTACTTGTGATGAGTTTATGTCTCATGAACTAGTGCCAGTACTATTATTCTAATTACACTTCTTCAATATCTTTGCCACCATGGGTGCTCGGCTCGATTTTAGTGGAACTGCACAAAAGCATCAGTATGATCCGAGGGTGCCACCGTCCTTTCCTTGACGAGGTTCTACCGGCCAGGAAATTAAATCCTGTTTAGGGTTTAGGGTTTAAGTCGTAGTGACCCCATCAGTAGTTTTTCTTTCGTACACGCTCTCACAACTTTTGTCTTTAGTTGTGAAGTAAATATTGGCTATGATCTATGAATCATTGAGATGCATCAGCATGCGTGTTAGTTTTCCTTTGTTTTTGATGGAATGTTGTAACTAGGAAACCTTGGAGTAGGAATGAAAATGGAGTGTAAAGTTTCTGTTTTTCCGGAGAAAAAATGGAAACAGAGAGAAACCAATGTTTCGTTTCGTTGGATCGCGCCATCGAGCAAAACCAACGTTTAAATCACGTCTGTCGCGTTCGTGTCTCACCCTCCTCCATGGCTCGACCCCACATGGTCGCTCGGCATGCCACTCACCGTAAACTGAGTATACGATAACTTTCCCGCCTACTTGTCAATGGATCGCGCCATGGAGTACTAGTACTCTGGAAGAGATTGACGATTTGGGGAGGACAGCTAGCTATAGCAGACTCCCAAGAACTTTTTACATGCATGTTGTGGCCAGCTATTGCGACCTTTGACGCGAGCGATCGCGTGCACCGAAGCGGCGCGGTGATGCTCTTCCGGCGGCGCTCGGTGTCGGCGCCGTGAGAGGTTGCGTCCGCTCTGGCGGGCATGAATGCGGCCTGACCATTTCGGACGGGAAGCACGCATGAGTGATGAAGAGGTTCAGGTTGGTCGAGAGCAGCCGTGGCAGCAGTCCGGACGCCCGCAAACAAGAGATGTCGATGCGTTAATATTGCCACGTATATAATTAACAACGTAAATAATGTGCCAGTTGGACAAATATGATTGGAGATGGAGATGGAAATGGAATTTTACGTAAACACGGATATGCATGTCTATGTCTATGTGTGTGTGGTGACTCTCGCGACACAGAAGCGGGCGTGTTTTGATCGACTTTTCTTTCTTGGTACTTAAAAATTGTCCGCCAGTTTTGTTTCTTTTTCCAGGAAGCGCGTATTCTATTTAAAACCACTGCTATGGAGAGATTGTTTTACTCCATTATAGCCTCTTGTTTGATAGAGTTTCTCGCGTCTCGCTCTCTCACCCTCTCCATATCAAAACAAGATGACAGTGTCCACACTATCTCTCTCCTCACCGGTGGCCACAGATCCGGTTGAATCCCGTCCGCTGCGGGAGGTGAGGAGGTGCAGCGTTAGCGTTATCGCCATCGGCGATGGAGGAAGCCGATCGCACCGTCCTCTCGGAGCCTGGCGCGACGAAGGTCCTCCGCGCCCTTGTTGCTGCCGTCGTGTGGGAAGATCCTGCCGCCCACCTAAGCAACATCTCGCCCACCGAGGTATAACTTCTTGTACCGGTCCATCTCCCAGTCGCTGCATGCAGGTTTTCTTCTATCGACTACTCCGCAGCTCCGCATGTATAGTAGCTAGGGTTAAATCGGGTGGTCAACATCACCTACTATTATAGAGGAAATGCCACTCGAAAATTTGTCCTGATTTATGCCTCAGTGGAGGTATACATTTTGTTTCGACAAAAAGTACATGGTGGTTGTGCGGTCATTCTCCATATGCTCCTATTGCTGCTACTAATCTAATACTATCATTGGTTAAATGAAGAAATGCTTTTTTTCTCGGGTATCCTGGTTTAGTTCCCATCAAGATAATCATGATGCATCTATTTGTTGGTGTACTTTTCATAATTCTTATTGACAATTGAGATGTCGTTGTTAATCTTGTAAAACAAAGTAACAACACTATATCCCTCTTTTATATTTTTGGAAACGCGATGCGTGTCTCCATACCCGGGCATGTCTTCCTCAACTTTAGTGGAACTGCACAAAATTGGATGGCCATTGTTGTTCCGCCTCACTGTCCTCTGTGTCACGCCCAAGATGCGACCCTATCCTAAAGGAACTCGAAGGTCCCACCAAGGATAGAAGCGCATCTTGAAGACGCTTTTGCAAGGTGGATATCATTACATCAACATTACATAATAGATAGGGATACATACATAAAGGCGTACATGCCACAAGAGTACATCAATACAACATACATAAGAGCATCATCCGACTATGGATGAAACACAACAGAAACTCAACGACATCCACCTTTGGCCCGGGCTTCCGACGGAACCTATCCCATGATCGAATAAGAAGCGAAGAAGAACTCCAAAACAAGCAACATCGCTATCGCGTCATGATCATCGCAGAACCTATGCCTGCAACTATTGTTGTAGTTATCTATGAGCCACGAGGACTCAGCAATCCCATTACCATGGGTATCAAGACTAGCAAACTTAAAGGGAAAGGAAGGGGTAAAGTGGTGAGGTTGCAGCAGCGACTAAGCATATATGGTGGCTAACATACGCAAATAAGAGCGAGAAGAGAGCAAATGGAGCGGTCGTGAAGCTAGCAATGATCAAGAAGTGATCACGAACTCCTACTTCGTCAAACATAACCCAAAACCGTGTTCACTTCCGGACTCCCGAAAAGAGACCATCACGGCTACACACGGTTGATGTGCTTTAATTAAGTCGGTGTCAAGTTCACTACAACCGGATATTAACAAATTCCCATCTGCCACATAACCGGGCACGGCTCTCGAAAGTTTATACCTGCAGGTGTCACAACTTAGCCCATTATAAGCTCTCGCGATCAATGAAGGATATACCTTCTTCCGGAAGACCCGATCGACTCGGAATCCCGGTTTACAAGACATTTCGATAATAGTAAAACAAGACCAGCAAAGCCGCCCGATGTGCCGACAAATCCCGATAGGAGCTGCACATATCTCGTTCTCGGGACACCTTTGGATAGGTCAGCCCTACGAGTAAAACCAGCCCTCAAGTTGCCCGTGGTGGCCCCTGATCTGCCGCGTTTGGACCAACACTCGAAGGAGCACGCCGAGGGGTTAAATAAAGATGACCCTCGGGCTCCGGAAACCCAAGGGAAAAAGGGGCTAGGTGAGGCAAATGGTAAAACCAAGGTTGGGCCTTCTTGGAGGAGTTTTATTCAAAGCGAACTGTCAAGGGGTCCCATAAATCACCCAACGCGTAAGGAGCATAAAATCCGGGAACATAACACCGGTATGCGGAAACTAGGGCGGCAAGAGTGGAACAAAACACCAGGCATAAGGCCGAGTCTTCCACCCTTTACCAAGTATATAGATGCATTAATTAAATAAGAGATTATAATATCCCAACATAATCCGTCCACCATGGAGCAATCTTCAACTTCACCTGCAACTAACAACGCTATAAGAGGGCTGAGCAAAGCGGTAACATAGTCAAGCAATGGATTGCATAGGAAGGGTGAAAAGGTTAGAGGCTGACATGGCAATTTGGGAGGCTTGAAGAGTAAAAGATAGGTAGCGCAGCATAGCGATAGAAACGAAGCAACCAGCATAGCAATGGTAGTAGTGAGATCCGAGGTAGCGGTCATCTTGCCGAAATCCCGCTAGGAAGAAGAACGAATCCATGAAGAAGCGAAGCCACGAAGGCGAACCAAGCGTGAGCGAGCGAATCCTCACGATGCATAGCAAGCAGGAACTATCGAGAAGAAACACACAACATGATAAACACACCACACATAGACAAGACATGATGCACAACAAGCATGATGCATGACAAAGCTACATGAAGCTACTCATGGCAAGAGATGATGCATACAAGAGCAACACATCAAAGCAAGTTTAAATGAGGCGGAATCAACATATAACAATTCCGGTAAGTTCTCATATGCAAATTTCGAAATTGGTGAGATCTGAATAAACCTTATGTTCAAGTTGTTAAGCAGCAAGTTAAGATGCAACAAGATGATCTACAGATTCTAGTCAAGTTACATATAAAGTTCATTTACTTGAACTCGGCCTAGAAGATATGAGTAAAACAAGTTAAATATGGCATTGATGCAAAATGCATACAAACATCAAGCAAACACCTCAAAATAAGGATGCAACATGATAATATGAAACTACATGCAAAATCAAGCAAGTTTTATATAGAGCACACTCAAAAGCGAACAGCGTTCAACACATACACATGAAACAAGTTAAAAGGATAAGCTGTCCAAAACAGCAACGAGACATATTGCAAGCATCAAAACAACATGATACAGCACCGCAACATAAAAAAAGGAATGGACATGATGTACAGGTAATGCATTACAAAACATGAACACTGAGCTATCTTCAAAAATCACTAGAACATGCTCAAAAGACTTGGCAAGATTGCAAATAATAACAGTTCTGAGTTAGCGAAATAACATCAGGTTGCAATGTTTAGAGCTGTCAAAAACATGTTACAGGATCTTATCATGGCAACCAACGCATGGCATGATACTAATAAATGCATAGAACAAAATTCCTTTACTGACCATGAGCCAAAATGATCGAGAAGATATGATGGCACCCATGTAAACATGGCAAGTGATATGACAGATTCAAACATGGCAGGAACAACAATAAGTAGGCACGTTGGTGAGCTTGTACCACTCACCACAGAGCATTACATGGCATGGTAAGGCAACCAACAGTAAGAATGCATGATGTGGAAGCTAAGCATGGCAAGAACAAGTTCATAGGGTGCATGGATCACTAGAAAAACACATGGAAAAACTGAACTTAATGTTAACAGGCTGACAAACATTATTTAGCAAATTTGGAGCAAGATTACAACAAGCTAAAGCAGGCTATAAATGCAACCAGGGGCATGTATGAATTGAGCATGACATGTATAACAAAACATCCTTATTGAACATCTCAGTTATTCATAGAATGACTTGTAGCAGCAGATTTACATAGTATCACGAAATAACAGATTCAGCCTAGCAAAGCAGATAGTGACAAGTACACTACTTAACAAGCTTTATGCACTCACTACAAGACTCACAAAAATGCATGGATTGCACCCTGTAAATATGACATGATTTAGTTCAAAACACATGTAGAGCTCATGCTCATAGTATGCACACATTAAATGCAACAAAAATGAAAAATCAACAAGTTATAACAGTTTCAGGATTAACATCATATAGCACTCTTGAAATGATGATTCGGGCATCAAGATGGACTCAAACAAACATGGCACAATGTAATGAAATGTAGAGCATCTCATGGCGAACACTTTGATCTATTACTCCATAAAGCGGAGCTACATGCATGGAGATATGACAGGTCAAAGTGGGCAACAAAATATGATGAAAAAGGACAACAGTTTTTACCACACAGTGGCGTGGGAAACTATACGGCCTTCAGGCGAGGTTTGGCAGCTGCTCCCATGGGCTCGGCCCAGGCGGACGACGAAGGCGGGCGGAGAGGATCTGGCTGGGCGGTCGGTGAGTGGCTGCCCATGCGTGGAGTCGACCACGAAGCGCGGCGAGAACGCGGATCGAGGCTCCTCCGATCCGTCGAGCGGCGGCGGAGGCGAGTCAGCGGCGGCGATGGCAGGTCGGCGGCGGTGCGGATCGCCACGCACGGCGAACAGGGCGCGAAGAGGCAGGCGGCGGAGCTCTGGCGGCAGGTTGGCGACGACAGCGAGAGTGGCGCGCCGGAGCGGAGCAGGCAGCCTGGCGAGCAGGCGCACTCCGAGCGGAGCGCAAGCGCGAGACGGCGGCCGAGCGCAGCGCGAGGCGGAGCGCGAACGGCAGCGGCGAGATGGGTCCTGGGGCGTTGCGGAGGCATAGAAGGGGCAGGAATGCGTCCGGAATCGGACATGTCCGTGAGCGAAGGATGTTTGATCTAGGGTTTGCGAGATTTGGGATGGGGCTAATTTATAGATAGAGGAGCTAGGGTGTCCAAATGAGGGCGGTTTCGCCCATGATCGTGATCGAGCGACCGAGACATGGAGGGGTTTGGATGGGCTCATGGGCTGTGGTGAAGAGGCTGGGCTGCAAAGACGGGGTTTTCGGACCGCGGTTAACCGTTGGAGTATCAAGCGACCTCAAATGGCCGAAACTTGCGAGGCGGTCTACGGTCTGTACCAAGGCAGCAGCAAACCTCGGTCCATTCAGACGTTTTAACCGCTCACTGAAACAAGATGCTGAGAGGGGAGCAGGCTAGCGAGAATGCAGACTCGAGCGGACAAGAGAGAACGGAGAACCGAGCGGATGCAAGTTTTGAAAACATCAGATGAAATACGGATGATGACATGGCAGAATGCAACGCAAGCGAGATGACATGGCAACAACGACGAATAATGGCAGACACCGGTGTAAGAATCCGAAGCGTTACAACACTCCTCCACTAACAAGAGATCTCGTCCGAGATCTTAGGACCGAACGGAAGGAAAGGGATGAGGTGAAACAAGAATTCAAGAGAAGAAGCAAAGAATTGAGAGCACTCGAGAAGAAGACATGAGCAGCGAGAATGGCGAGAATCAAGCTCACGGAATCGGATAGACTATGAAACCACTCCGGTTAGAGCGAGATAAGAAAGGAATAAGACTGAAAGGATTTAGGCAGCACTCCGGCTGAAACATGGAGGAATAGAACACGAGCTTCACAAGACGGGATGGCACTTGATGAGATAAACAATGCAATGCCTCCGGAAGAATTGAAAGAATTGGTGAAAAGAACTTAGAAGGAAAGGTTGAGCGGAGTTGTTGAGAAAATCAACAGCGAAAGAATAAACTTGTTGTGGTCTTATAGGTAACATCTCAAGATCATAAGGTGACAATCGGCACAACGGAAATGATTGGATAGCTGAGAAGAGCGAAGAAATGCAAAACTCCACTTCAAAAGAATACGGAGAATTAAATGCACCTCATGAAGCAAGAAGAAGAATACTTGAGCTTCGCCTACAAGAATCTTGATGAACACTTGAGGAATGAATTAAATCATGAAGAACCACCATGAAGAACTCCGGTGACAAAAGGATGATGAGATAGAATGAAGGAAGAAAGAATAAGATTAAGCCTTGCGGTGATTTAGATGGAGGTTCGGCCGAGTGGCCTAGGAAATTTGAACTCCGGAAAAGAAAAGATGAAAACACTTGGAACTAGAATTTATTAATCAAGAACAAACTCCGAAGGATGGGATTACTCACTTGGATGAAATAAGAATAAGATTTATGTTATGCTTATCCTCATCAAATTTAATTGATGACAACCGGATTTGGCATGCAACTTATTCTTGTTGAAAAGGATTGAGAAGTGACATATCACAAACTTGAGAAGGTCTTCTTGAACCACGGAAGTATTGGAAAGAATGAATGAATTAAAATAATAATCAAGGAAAAGCGAATCTTGAGCGAACCACGTAAGAATTTGAAAATGGTGATGAAAGAGAATGAATCACCGGGAAGAATTAGAAGAACAAATATGTTCAAGGGATTTAGATGCACAAGAACGAAGAGATGACGAGCTGATTAAAGTATATTGACGAGATGCACGGGATAAATAGAAGCGATAATTGGAATGATGGCCTCCGTGAAACAAAAAAGAAATCAACTCTGAAATACTCCGAATGGGTAAGAAAGAATATCGACAAACTGAAATAATTCAAGAAGATGATATGAAAACTCT
>JAHIAM010014314.1:0-14262 GCA_021605205.1 Aegilops longissima
GGCTTGACCGTCAGGTGGGTCCTCGAAATAGTATCGAGCACATGTTGGTATGGGGCGTGACCCTAGAAATCGAAGCCCCTAGGACAGAAATCTCTAAAAACTTTATTTTCAAAGGATCCTTTACTTCCGTCTTTTCTGATTTTGTCAGATGCCCTCTCAAAATAGTTAGAATATACCCTTATCCTTTGATCACCGGAGGACAGGAAGGCGCTCGAAGGTTTGATATCGGAGGGGCCCCTTGAGTAAAGGATTTCACCATGTATTAGAAGCTAGAACAGTTGAAGACTCGAAGACTTGAAAGGATTATTATTTGACCTAGAAGACCAAACCCTACTATACACCTCGATGATCACGATGATTTGTGACTCATTTGTTTGATGTTTTCCGAAAAAATAAAACTTGTTTCTTCAAAAAACTATTGGTTGTATTGTGTGTATATCCCCCCACCTCTCTCTCTCCCCAAAACCCTTGAACCCCATAGATGATGAATGAAGTTGGGTGATATTCTCGGACGAAGACTCGGCCGGGAGCTATGGATCTGAACATGGAAACCCCTTGGGAACAATTTGGTTTCAAGGAAATATGATCAATCGCTCTTGATTACTTTGGAAAGTCTGCAACCGGTGGAAAATGCATCAAGCCATCGGGGAGTTAAAGGAGCAAGAACTTGGGAGGAATTCAAGAAGACCGTGAGATCACGTCTCATCCGGAAGCACTATGATAACGGAAGAAACCTTGTCTGCAAGATTTGCGGAGAAATAGGACACACCGGGGAGGAACACAAGGATGGATGCCCTCATTGTGAAGAGAAACACCCGTGAGGAATGCCCAACTAGCGGTGACTTGCTTCGTGGAAGGAACCACCCTACCGTCGTGTCACATTTCTCCCGGTGCAACAAACTATTCGAAGCGGGAAGATGGAATGAAAAGCCCTCAAGGAAGATCTAGAAGAACCATTGGTGAAAGTGTTGAAGCCGGATGGAAAGGTCTCAACAGATTTTACCCCAATGCCCTATTCATGTGGGAAGAAGGACATTTTCCGTGTGCACCAAGGAAAGAAAAGGTTCGGGATACTTCCGGCGGAAGCAATAAGGTTTGATCCCGGGAATAGAAGGATTAATCGACGAAAAGGGAAAAACAAAAGACACCCTCGAACAACCCAATTTTGCAAATAGGGACAAGAGTCATATTACTTTTTGAATGTAAGGGGGCATTATGCCAATCATTGTCGGAAAACAAGGAACTCAAGGGATACCATCTCAAAAGCCAAAGACTTATGAAAGTCATTTGTTTTTCGCTGCAAGGAAGCGGACATTATGCTACTAAATGTTCCGACAAGGCGTTGGGTGAGTGTTGGAATTTTGATTATGGATAATAAGAGTAGTGAAAGCAAGTTCATTTTCATAGGCTCAATGAGTGAGTTATGTAATAGATTTCTGAGTTTGTAATAGTTCATGACTCAATAAAGTTGTAATGTCCATCTGAAAAGCTTTAAGGAGTTGTCATATTTTATCTTGAAATTAATATTCTGGATGAACATGGAAGAAAGTGAGTTGTGATGCATAAGCGAAATTGGAAATTGGTTTGAAGTTTTGTTTGGATGATATGAATGTGTGCCCGGAGATTGTACCTCATTAAAGGCACCACTTTGATACCTAGATGTGACCCTTTATAGTCTTTCCTTAAGGCCCGAAGGATCATGAACGACAAGTGATCTGATTAGAAGATCTTGAAGGACATGATGACATATTCACCTTGAAGGAATCGGGTCTACAAAGGCTACCTTCATGCAAAGGGGTGGAACTGGTATGTGGATAACCTCCACCGTTTGAAAAGGTTGCCCAAAGAGGATGGGGCATTACTTTTTTCTCCGTTCCAAACAACTTTCTTATTTGTTAGTGAAGACCATGGAACCACACGGATCGGGAAATACTTGAAGCAAGACTCCGTTATACTAGGAATACCTAAGCGAAGTGCATCTTGAGATGATGGAAATTGAAGCTCAAGGCCACAATGAAACAGAAGATTGAAGAATTCAAGGCACATGTCGCCCAATTCGGTGGGTGAAGGATCCTCAAGGAGGAAAATGAATAAAGTTGGAAGTAATATAAACCATAACCATGTGGGTGGCAGCATTTGTAATAAACTTTGGAATTTGGATTCACGAAAATGATTAAGGATGTAATGAAAGATTGATATGAGAATAATGAGATGTTATGGATAAACTTGTGCATTTATTTTGGTCATAGTACTCTGTAAAACCACGGGATCAATGAAGAAGAAATGTTTATCCATGGCGGTCCATAGAAGGAAGCTGGACAAAATAAGTTGAAATTTTGCTTTTGATATGATGGTATGAAGAAGCAGTACTCTGGATTTAAAGGAGGGTAACAAGAGGTTACTCAAGGATGAGTTAAAGCTGCACTAGTCTTGAAGTGGGCCATAACCCACGGGCCGAGGATTTTGAAAGGAGCAGTTGTAACCTTGGATAAAGGAATACACTTGGAAGAAGCGGTGATCAAATCAGCATCGTTCGTGGAGGTTACCAAAAACCTAAGAGTGGTGAATAACGATAGATGTTTTGTTTGGCTTCGAAACCATGGATTTACTCGAAACCAGTTAGGAACAAGAAATTTCGAATCTTGGTGAGAATGCCCAAGTGTTAGAATCGTGATTCGATATTTACATATGTGGTAATGATTCAAATGCAGGATGGATTGGCCCCATACAAGACTTCTATCATGAACTATCATATGTTGATGGAAAATCAGAGACTTGAAAACCTTGAAAATTTCGGCGCTATAAGCCTAAAACCATAGAATGGTAGGACTATGGAACCCTACGACAGCGATGCCAATTGGGTTATCGGTGAGGTTCAACGGACCCGTTTTCTGGGAGAAAACCATAAATTTGACCACCATGAGTGTTTGATATTGTTTAGAATGGACACGGACCCATCACTAAGAAGATCCGGTCTTGGGCGAACTTCAACTCTGCGAACCGACCCAAGCTTTTGAGAAAACTCTATGCTTGAGGAAGAGCTTTAATGAAGGAGCTATTTAAGATATGTGAAGAGACATACATTGTCGCCCTCGGAGGAAATATCTGAGTTTATTGGAACCATGACCTTGTTTTTAAGTGTGGTAGCACACGACCTTCGACCAAGACATTTGCTAGAAGACCCCAACCCTAACCTTTTCTTGCTAGCCTCTTGAATCTAGGGCCGAGATTCATTTTAAATGGTAGGTTTGTAACATCCCAAATTTTGGAATTTAATATAATTAATTGAATTGTTTGTTTGTTTGCTTGAGTGAATTAAACTTGAGTGAAATTTGAACCTTTTCAAAAACTTTTGAATGAGAGGAATAAAATGACTTTCCCTTCTCGGTAAATTCAAATTCATCCTATTAAAATCAATGAGAGAAGATGACATGACTTCTTCAACTATAAAGAATTTGAGCGGAGTTTTGCAATTTAATTCTTTCAAATATTTGCACTTGTTTCTCTATTTTTCTTCCAGAAATACCCAAAAATAAATTCTTGCAAGCAAGAAAAAGCGGAGAAAATGACCCTCAAAATCAGGGCATTTTGAAAATATTGAGCCAAGAAAAACCAAGTTTTATTTAAAAAATTATTTGCAAAAAGAAATAAAGCCTTTAGGGATTCTCTGAAAAACATTTTTTTAAGTTTTTATTTTGGCCGTGGAATAACGCTCATCATCTACATTTTATTTTTCTGATAATTTTAGTATATAAAACTCTTTATTCGAATTGATTTGATTTCCTTTTATTGTTTTAGTTTCCTAATTTTAAAAATAGGAATGGAATCGTTTTATTAGGAAAAACCTGGCCCATTAAGCACTTTCCTATTCTAGCCCAACAGAGATCATCTCCTTCCTCTGTTTCCTCTCACGTTCTGAAGCTTTCCATATCCATGGAGCGAAACTCCACCTTCGATCTCCTCGTCTTTCCATCCCAGCGCCTCCCGAGACCGCCTATAAAACCCCTCCCTCTCCTCGTTCCATTTTCCCATCACCGCCCCTCCCTGCCCATAGCCTTCTCGCCACCGTCCTCCTTTTCCTGCCTAAAGCGCTCACCGGAGCTCTCCTGGAACCTCCCCATCGCCCAGCCACCTCCCCAGCGCCGACCCCTCCTCCGCCACCCCACCCTCGCCGACCTCGCCCCTTGCGACAGCCCTCCCATCGCCGTCTCCTTCCTGCCATCTCTGCCTCACGTACAGGTAACTCCGTTTTCGTTTTCAGATTTATTTCCAGTAAGATTTAGTTCCGTTCTTGTTTAGCTTATAACTTTTGATCTAGAAGTCCAATGATGCTGATTCTTTTGCCTTAGATCACAATTTTCTTTTAGTTTCAAAAATATATAATTTGTCTATGTTTGGATTTATAAAATTGAGTTAGATCAGATTTGAATTAAAGCTTGTTTTGCTTATTCGGGAGTTTCATAATAGATTTTATTTAATTCTTTTTGCTCCTAGTTGTAATGAAATATTTTCTGTTTAGTTAACATAAAACCATGATTAGGTGATGTTAAGAAATTTTTGTTATATAAAACTATTTTTGTTGTTATTTAAGTAGGAAAACTTTGAGTTGTTTTTCTTTAAGTTTTCCTTTGGGTTTTGCTTTGTTGGTTTTGGTGTGTTACTTTGTTATGTTATGTTATGCTATGTGCTTATTATAGTTATTGTTTGCCTCGGTAGAATTTCGGTCGAAGATTGCTACTCTGAAACCCTAGTTTTTGAAGATGTCAACAAGGCAAGTTCACTTTGACCATGCTTTCTTACCTATGTTTTATTGCATTTAGTGGCACCTTTGCAACCACCTCGTAGTGTTATTGAAATTCTTGTAGTTGAGTAGTATGCATGAGGTGGAACCCATCACCTGTTACCAAGCCGGGGCCTATTTATTTTAATGCTACGCTATAGTAGGCGGGGTTGGTATGAGTGCTTCGGGAGTGGTGTGAGAATGGAGGACCTCGTCAATAGCGACAACTCCATGATGGAATCTGCAAGGACTACATCTTCAAGGCCTCAAGACTTCAAGACTGAGACAAAATTCAATACACACTTTGGGTGAAGGATGGTTGTGGGCACCTGGAGAAACCAGTGGTTGGCGGGATGCATGGAGAAGCGCCATGACATCTTGCGAAAGCTTCACCCAGACTCAAAGAGGCGGAAGAATACTTCATGCGGAAGCTTACTGTGCAACCTGAAGTCATTATGGGCTCCGGCTTGGTTGACCTTAGTGGTGACTCTGGCTGGGCGGTGCTAGCAGATGTAGAACTCGGTAGGATTGGATGGAGTACGGACGGTGGTGGAGAACTCTTTGGAAGACCATGTTTGGTCATCTTATTCTCAAACACTCTGAAGTGCGAGACGTAAAAGAGGATCGAATCTTGCGGTAAAGTGTACAAACCTCTGCGGAGGTTTAAACCTAATCGATTAGCCGTGTCCCGATTCTGGACAATTTGAGCCTCTGGACTTGGATCTATCTCGGAACTCTCAACACGGATTGATACAATTGCGGAAACTTATGATGATTTTGGGCTATGAGACATGGTTGGCGGAACCATGTCATGATAGAAAACTCCATAGTACAGGCTTCATTTTATTCCTTTGATGTAGGAAAATAAAACCAGCTTTCGATGACAAAATTCAGATCTGAGCCATAAGCCATATTGCATATAGTATAGTTTTATCATCTATTTTCTCATGTTGTGATCTTGCGGTACATTCAATGTCTGACCTACATGGCTGCAGCGTATCATGTTGCGAGATATTTCCTCGACAGTAGAGTTACGATCTGAGTTACGGTCTACACTCAACTGCCGATGGCGTTGATGGGACTCCACACCGTTTGATTGTTTCCGCTGATTATTATGAGGTATATATCATTTCGTTATTTATACATGTGATTGCACTTTGATATATACATTAATGTCTTGTGTGCGACATCTTGATCGAGGATGTACGATAACCTGACTTGACCGTACGAGGTCGGATCGCTCTAAGGTAGTAGTGATCCACTATTCGGACGGTGTTGAATCTTATTACAATATTGATGAAAGTTGATTTGGAGGTCATGAATTTATTTAGTGATATATCCACTATTTTGGAAGAGGTTTCAATTGACTATGACAATAAAGTTGCTATCTATGATGATTATTATGATGACATATGCGCCATAAAGAGTAATAAATTTTCTATGCTTGTGCATCATGAAAAGAGTGCTGTATGTGATAGTTATATTGTTGGATCCATTCATGATGCCTCTGAAAATTATTATGAAAGCAACTTATGCCTTACATATGTCAATAATATCAAGTTTTTCTCTATGTGTTGATTGTTTTGAAGTTACACTTGTTTTGCCTTCCTATGCTAGTTGACTCTTATTCCCATAAGTTGTTTGCTCACAAAATCCTATGCATAGGAAGTGGGTTGACCTAAATGTGCTAGTTGTGGTTGTCAAAACCGGGGATCTCGAGTAGGGGCCCGATCGTGCGTCAAGGCAGATGGTAACGAGGAAGCAAGGGACACACATGTTTACCCAGGTTGGGCCCTCTCGATGGAGGTAAAACCCTACTTCACGCTTGATTAATATTGATGATGTGGGTAGTACAAGAGTAGATCTACCACAAGATCGTGAGGCTAAACCCTAAGAGCTAGCCTATGATGGTATGATTGTAATGTGATCGGCCTTCTAAGGACCAACCTCTCCGGTTTATATAGACACCGAGAGGGCTAGGGTTTACATGGAGTCGGTTACAAGGAAGGAGATATAATATCCGGATCGCCAACCTTGCCTTCCACGCCAAGGAAAGTCCCATCCGGACCGGGCCAAAGTCTTGAGTCTTGTATCTTCACGCTTCAATAGTCGGACGTTGTACACGATCGGCTGTCGAATACCCCTAATCGGGACTCCCTCGGTAGCCCTGAACCGGCTTCAATGGCGATGAGTCCGTGCAGATCTTGTCTTGGCATTGCAGGTGGGTTCCTCCTCCGAATACTCAAAGGTAGATTATCGAACACTCAAACCGTGTCCGGATCCACAATATGATCTTATGCATACTTTGTAAAAGAACAACGTTTCACAAATGCAATCTGCTTGGACTTTTAGGCAGCTGACGTGTCATTACGGTCGGTCATTATTCAAACCGCCTTTCCACAACCAGCCACGGCGCATATTGCGGCGGTTTCCTTGACCGTCTTGTCAGCGAGATCGTGCCCCTCGTTCTGAGTTCTCATCAATCAGTGCAGGTAATCCCACCACATCATTAATCGTGGCACTTGGAAGCAAGTGATTCCCAGCAGCAAGTGGGGCGCACCTCTTTCGTCGCCTCTATAAAGGATAAGATTTCCCCATTTTACCCACCTTCTTCCTCCTTTTGCCCTCTTGCCCCCTCGAGCTCCAGCCCCAAGCCCAAGTCTCCTCCGCACAGCTAGACATGTCCGGAGCGGAGGCAAGTGGGTGGCTTCCACCGTCGAGGATAAGCACATCACAAATCTTGGTGCGTATACTTGGCATGAGACATAGCGCTACCGGCTACGGACGCTGGGCAGGTCATTCGACCCGGAACCCCATGAAAGAGTCGTGTTTTCGCCCGCCGTCCGTGGACTGGGGTTTCCACTTCACCCCTTTTCAGCGGCTCATGTTCTACTACGGGCTAGATTTCCATGATCTGGCCCAGAATTTATCCTCAACATCTCGTCATTCATCGTTGTATGTGAGGCCTTCCTCCTATCCGGCCTCACTTGACTGTGGCTGCAAACCTTTGCATGAAGCGAGAAGGTTGTAAGTGGCCAGAAGCGAGTCTGGAGAAACCATGGTGGGCAAGATGCCTAACGTCACTGGTGGACGGTTCCTTCGAGAACGTAAAGGATGGTCGGGGTGGTTCTACATAACCGAGAGCAGCGGCGAAGAAGCGGACCCCGATTCTGACCGGAACCCTATGCGGCTCACCTCACTGGGAAAAAGGGCCTGTCTGGGGCGATTCCACGGGCTGGTGGGACTCGAGACATGCATCAAAAGCATGAAGGATAAAACATAAAGATTGTCAACGTGATCAAGGTTATGCTCGTTCGCGGATCCTGCCACCAAAGCGGCGGTTAATCTGTGGGAGTTCGTCCCGGCCGAACACGGACTCGGAAGCTCTGCGGCATGGCATGAAGGCGCATGGAAAGTGCTGTTCAAGGCCCCAAGTACCTCCTGCCACATCAGGGACGCGGGCTTCACGTGTGTGAGCTCCTAATCAGTGAATTCTCGAGACCGCCACGGACCAGTTTTTCCAATATATTCATAGAAGTCTTAAGTATTTGTGTATATTTGCTGAGGACTATGTTGAGACAGCGGAGCAGGTCTCTTGTCAGCTCCTGCCGAAGGCCCAGCGGATGCTCTCTGCGGAGATCTTTGGTCGGCACCGTACAAGGTGCGAAGAAGAAGAGCGAGATGAAAGGCCGGGGACCCGAAAGGGTCTCTGTCGTAGGTTGTGCGAAGCCTCGTCAGAAGGCGATGGCGCCTCCTCCCGAGGAGGAGAAGAAGAAGAAACGCCCCATCGGAAAGGATGAGAGGCTGAGGGGCCAGGCCGTGGGGCCGGAGAGGCCCTCGGCCAAGGCTGTCATACCCACATCGTCCGCGGCGCAAACAGATTCTTCAGCGGGCGAGGAAGAAAGAGAACTCCACCTCCCGTACTAGGGAGGAGAAAAGAAGGCCGCCCGGAAGGGGAGGCTGGGACACCAAGAAGGAAGGCGTCCCTTCGGACTACTCCACCACGGCCGCTCATAGCGAGGAAGGTGGATGCCCAGAACCCCTGGCGCGATCGTAAGTGTCGCACTCTACCGTGATTTTCACTTCACAATTGGTATGCGCCGAAAATTGATGCAGTCCGATCCGGGCTCATCGCGAGTGTTGTCTTGGATGGGTCTCTGGCGCTTGAGATGAACTTGCTCCCGGCGACCACCACCTCGGCCTACGAGATGACGAGTGTTGTCGAAGGTTCCCGGCGAGGGAGGTATGCAGAGATGCCCCAAGGCGGACTTCGAATATCGGACATCACGGTTCAAGATCCCGCGGATCGCGTCGATGAGAGCATAACAAAGGGGCTCCCGACCGAACACTGCTCCAGAACCTTGGCGGTTCTGGACTTAAGCGCAGACCCTCGTTAGGGGCCGACCGTCCGTGCGAACTTCCGTCGCATCGGCGGCACGGATAGTCTGGTGGGCGCTTGCGCTTCCATGGAAGAAAACCTTACTCTTATGAGTCGGTGATTCAAAAGGTTACATCCATAAAACAAAGGCTGCACAAGCCTCTGACGGGCTTTGAGGTAAGTAATAAATATGTGCAAAGTTGCCACCCGATAGGTAGTAGCCCACGATACTCTATTTGGCGTTTGGAAAGAGAAGCGAGCGGAGGGTCAATTATAATCCACGAGTCTAATAATAAGCATTGTTATGAATAAGCAGGCTGTCTTTGCACTTTGCTCTTTCGTCTTGCGAGGTTGCGAAATGAAGCGGGACTGGAGCGAGCGCAAAGAAGACTTGTCCTCACGAAGAGGCAGCTCGAAGAAGACGAGGTAAGTGATTCCGCTCTTATGTATTTAAAGATAGGCAAAGTTTGTCAATCTAACGTAAAGCATTGTGGTATGTAGCGGGGCCACCGCTTGAGTAAGCGTCCCTGAAGAAAGCGCTTGCGAGCGAAGACATGACCTTGGAATGCAAGGGCTGAAAAGAAAAATGCTAGAGTGGGCGAGTACGCAAGAGCTCCAAGACCTCGGCAAAGTGTGAGTCCATGGAGCATGATCGAAGGCAAAGGAGGCCGAGCTTGCGAAGGCCTTTGTAAGTTGAAAGATGCCAAGGCGAGGCTGAAAGCTAGGAGATCAGGAGGCGGAAAGATAGGCGGTAAGAAATTCTTTATGCAAAGCAAACATGTGGAGGCGTTTCTTTTACTTACTAGAATCTGGAGCTCTCCGGGGCATTTCAGATCTGCCACGCAGCACCTCGAGGCGCTCGGAGTTCTCCGTGCCAGGAGGGAGCTCAGCGGAGCTGTTCTAGTCGTATGGAGGGCGATCATCCGATTCCTATGGCGACCAAGCTGAAGCGGTTGGTGAACTCCTGAGCGGCGAACTGGCTATGAAGGACTTCATAGTCGGGGATGTACTGAGTGAGCTCTGCTTGCGATAGCTACTTTGTCTGATCAAGCGGATGGTGGATGCCTGGCGGCTTGAAGTGATCAAGCGACCCGTTTGCATCGAAGGTGCCCGAGCTATTGCCAGCGTCAAGGTGCATTGGGGCAAGCTAGATCGGAGAAGCTGGTCAAGGGCAGACCACGGAGGGCAAGGCACATCGCCATCCCGAGATGTACTACGATGGCGTGATGAAGGTGCTCGTCTCGTGCGCCGATGGAGTGTACCAAGGGCGCCATTTTGGAATGAATTCACTTCTGTCATGTTTGTAATTAAAGGCGAAGTTACTTGCGCTATGTAGCGCTTTTGTTATTAAATATTACCTACGTGGCTGTTTATAAAATCCTGAAGTAGGCGGTCGTGGCTTCCTTGCCCACGTGACTAACTGGGGTGTTAGTGAAAACCAGACACTCTTTATCCAAATGTTTGGTCCCTTAAGGAGGTGTCGTGTGTGAACAAAAGGCAATCAGACTATCGGCTTTATAACTTTCCTTAGCCATAGAAGTCTACAATTTTGAATTTGGTGAAGCCTAGAATCCGGAAGACGAAGAGCGCTATACGCCTAGATCGGACGAAGCCAATTTATCGCCTAAGCGGAAAATCTTTAAGGATTTTAAAACCACTCGAACAGCGACCAGCTCTCGCCACATCATGCGGTCAGTTTTGGCTTTCTCTCTTGAGGTGCTCGTCCGGAAGAACGGACACAATCGCGATAGTTCTCGCTCCTTACCTTAGCGATATAACGGAATGTAAGGCACCAAAACAAGGGCAGGCTATCCCAGCTATGAGCCCAAGACATGATTAGGAGATGATGCATATAGTGCTATAAGTTGGGTGTCGCACTATTGAAAGTGTTAGGACTTTAGTTGCCATATTACAGGCGCCATAAGAAGCCCACACAAGGCCGCACAAGGTGTCTGGATGCAATATCAAATAAACATCTATAAGAATAAATGCTCAAATAAGAATAATAAGCTGGCGCTATATATAATCTCCCATTGACGAAAAATACGTTTAAGCATACATTTACAATGGGTGCATTAGCGAGAGATAAAATAGGACTATTTGACATGTCCTATCCGAGGGTGTGTTAGGTAGATAAGCAGGTATAATGATGTAAATAGATTCCACATGGTATTTTCTTACGTACTGGCGTCTATTGCCTCCTTGGATGTCTCTTCCCTATAAGTTGACAATTGGCTCTTTTGAAGATGTTGCATAGCGGTATCTGGAAGGTAAGAGGAAAAGTATGAAAGTATTTGGCGGTTACACGCACTATTGGTGAGTCGTTGATGCCTCGCCTATGCCCATGGTATTTTAAGTGCGTAATAGTGTGCCGTTACGAATGCTGCTTGATGGGGCTTAGCGGGGCGGATTGCTATCGCGCTCTTGGCGTGCTGATGATCTGTTGCGGGTGCTCCGGACTCGCTTGGTATGCTCGAAGTTGTTGTTGTGATTGGTTTGTGGAGAAGGCCGCATTGTACTTCGCCGCAAGGGCTGAGTATGTTCTTCTTACGTAGGGGCGGTCCATATTTCCGTTCACGTTATGACCACGTGGTCACGGCATCTTGAGCTTGAGATATCGTAGTGTGGTATCGCATTGAATCTGGCGAATCAGGTTGAATCTGGCGGTGCATGGTAACCCCTGCGGAAGGGGCGATATCGAAGATTAACTCTTAAGCGGAAGTTGTCAGGAGATCGAAGACCACTTCCAATGTTATAGAGCCCGTATAAGCGGGCCTCTACTCTAAATTACACCTTTAAAGGTGGTTTTAGTGAGCTTGATCCTTGAAGGGTCAATGCCCATTTCTTTCTTGTGTCCTAGTAAAGCAGGTTCGATCTTGCCACGTCCATAAGGGCGCGTGAGTGGAATCCATCAATGATTGGGTCTAGGACCAATGTGGCGAGCGCCGTGGCGGATGTTAGTAGGGTGATCCCTCGATCGAAGGTGATCGGACAAAGCTGACCATGGGTTGAATTTGGGGCGGCTGGCTCCATCGCATAGCGTCCCTTAGTGCGCGTCCGTTTCCGCTTGGGGATGTCGTGGCGTAGATCATGTTGACCATTTTCACAGGGATTTCTTGTCCCCGTGTTGGACGTCGGGGCTCCTCGTCATCTCAGTGTGCAGCCTTGTCCTTGTCTTGGCGTTTATCTTGCGGCCTATTTGAATACCAGCAATATCTATTGGTGTGGTTTGCGCTTGTCCAGGTGCCATGAATTTGTACGGCTCGATGTGGTCGGTGGGCGGTCCTGATTATTTCTTTTGAGCGGCTTCTTCGTGCGGGCTTGGATCCAGATCGAGCATTGGCTGCGTGTCTTGATTCGATCGCCGTTGTTCCGTCGCTTATGTTAGTTCGCGGCTTGCCATTATTATCTGACCATCGATTGCGGCGTGGCGTGGTGCTCTGCGGCCAACCAACTGTCTCGCCAGCGAAGCGGTCATTAGTGTTGTGAGAGCTTCCATGGACTTGGGTTTTCCTGGCGGTGTCCGGCGAGCCACTCGTCATGGATATTATGCTTGAAAGCCGCCAGGGCTTGTTATGCAGACGATCGACTATTTGGTTCTTCTTAGTTAGGAACCGAGTCGAAATTTCCTGGTTGACTCTCGGGCTGTTGAGTAATGTGGCTCAATTCGTCGGCGCGGTGGTCGCATATGTGCACGAGTTGTCGAGAACGCGTCTTCGAGGGTTTCCAGCTGCCAATGGAATTTCTTGGCGGGCTGTTTAGCCGATGTCGGGCTGGTCCTTTGAGCTTAAGGGAAGATATTTGATGGCGTGCGATCGTCTCCATGAGCCATGTGAATGTGGGAAGAAAATGTTCGATCCGTACTGCGAGAGTCGTTGTGCCATCATATGATTCAATGTTTACGGTTTGAACCCTTACAGAATTCATGATCCATTACTTTCGATGAAGTAGAGGGGTGTCTTGGCGCCTACATGGCGGGCTATGTGGCTCATAAGTCGAATTGCTACAGGTGGCTATATTGACCCGGCGGACTTATTGAAGGTGTGTCCGTGTGGTCCTCGTCGCATACCGGTACGCCCGCGATCCGTGAATCGATCTTGGTTGTCTGATTTGTTGCCACAGGGCGTAGTATGTTGGCGTGGGGGTGTTGGCTGGCGGTGATATGCCTTTTATCCGACCACGAGGTGGCGGTCGGGTGTGGTGCTCGAGTCCGTATTCCTCGGCTGCGGGACTTGATCCATCATACGTGGCGGTCTTGATCAGCTTGGGTTCTTCTTCTTCTTTTGGGCTCCTCGCGGTGGCTATAAGCCGGCCAGGCGCTCTGCTCTCGAGATCCTCGGGCATGCGAACTCATCCGTCGCCAAGGCTAATCTCTTCTTCGGAGGGCCTTACCTCTGTGGTGGCCTTGGAGTGTCCGCCATGTGTATAAACCAGCGGATCTCGGGTAGGGGTCCCGATCGTGCGTCAAGGCTGACTTGGTGCTTGTCTAGTATCGGCCGAATCTTGCGCTACATGATGCTCTGGCATTTTCAATTCTTATCTTTTATGCGAGCATAATTGAAATCACCATGCCTTGCTTAAAGGCATTAAAAAGCGCTTGTTGGAGACAACCCAACACTTTTACCTACTGTTTTGTGTGTTCACATGATTATACTCTTTAGTAATTATGTTTTATAGCTTTTGTTTCAATAAAGTGCCAAGTAAAGCCTTTGGATCATGTTGGGTGATAGTTGATTTGATCTTCTGAAAAGCGAAGCTTTGCGCTCATGAAAATAATTCTCATTTCTAGCGAAGAGTACTTGATTTGATTCTTTGAAGAAGATTAATATACAAATTGCTCACGTGGTCCTAATTTTTCATAATTTTTGGAGTAGCGAGTATGGTAGTTATCCGGATCATTAGAGACTGTTACATTTTTTGACAGATTTTGTTAAGCTATCACAAGGGCAATGTAGCGTGGCGTTCTTTTGCACTAAGGGTTGAGCATACAAACAAATAATGCCAACCTCGCTTCCCTCTGCGAAGGGCCTATCTTTTACTATTCAGTATTTACTTTTTGAAAGTCATTTTTATCTCTATTCCTTTTATTTTCTCTTTTGGTAAG
>JAHIAM010014315.1:0-19220 GCA_021605205.1 Aegilops longissima
TTTTTTCCCAAAAACTTAAAAAAATTTTTTTAAAAATTTTCCCCCTTCCCTGGCCCTTTTAAAAATTTTCAACCAATTTCTTGGTTGGGGGGAAAAATTTTAACCTTTTTTAAAAACCCCCCCAAAAAAAGGGGGCCCCCGGGAAAAACCCAAAAACCAAATTTAAAACCCAAATTTGGGCCCCAAAAAATTTCCCAAAATCCCCCTTTTTTAAAAAAGGTTTTCTTGGGCTTCCCCCTTTTGGGCCCCCAAACCAATTTGGGGTTTGGGGGAAAAAAACCCTTTTTGGGGGGGTTTTTTTGGGAAAAATTAAGGGGGGAAAAACCCCTCCCCGGGGTTTTGGGGGGGTTGATTTTTTAAAAAAACCCAAAGGGGGGGGCCAAATTTGCCCCAAAAATTGGGTTTTTTTTGGGTTTTTTTGGGTTTGAAATTTTTTTTGGGGGAAATTTTAAGGGAAAAATTTTAGGTTTTTCTTTTTTCCTTTTTGGTGTTTTAATTGGGAATTTTTTTCCCCCTTTGGGGTTCTTTGGGGTTTTTTTAAACCCAAATTTTTTCCCCCTTCCTTTTTTCCCCCCCCTTTTTCCCTTTTTTTAAAATTTTTTTCCCCCTTTTTTTTTTTTTTTTGGGGTTTTTTTTTTTTTTTTTTCCCCTTTTTTCCCCTTTTTAAATTTTCCTTTTTTTTTCCAATTTTTTTTAAAAAATTTAATGCAATTTGGGAAAACAAATTTCCCCAAGGGCCCGGTGTTTTCCAAAAAACCCCTAAAATTTTGGTTAAAACCCCAATTGGTTCCCAAAAAATTTTTGGGGGGGGGTTTTTTTTTTGGTGCCTTTGGGGGAAACCCGGGGGGGGTTTAAAAAGGGGGGAATTTCCCCTTTGGAAAAAACCCTTTTCTTAAAATTAAAAAAAAGGGAAATTTGTTAAAAATTTTTCGCCCCCTTTTTAAAATTTTTAAAAGGTTCCAAAATCCCCCAAAATTTAAAAAATCGGGAATTCCCTTTTGGAAAATTTTTTAAAAAAAAAAAAAATTTTTTTTTAAAAAACCCCTTAAACTCCGAGTTTTTTTAAAAATTTTTTAAAAACCAAAAAAAAACCCCAAAAGGCCCGGGAATTTAAAAGTTCCCTTTTTTCCCCTTTGGGGGGGTTTTTAAAAAAAAATTTTTTAAACCCGTTTAAAAAAAATTTTTTGGGGTTATTAAAATTTTTAAAAAAAAGGCCTTGGAAAAAATTTTGGCCCGTTGGGAAAAAATTTAAAAAAAACCAAAGGGTTTCCAAAAGGGGAAAAAGGGAAGAAACCAAATTTAAAAAAAAAACCCCCAAAAAAAGGGCCCCCGGGGCCTTTGGAAAAATTGGAACCGGGTTTTCCCCAGGGCAAAAAAAAAAAAAATTTTTCCAAATTTCCTTTTTTTTAAAAAAAACCAAAAAGGTTCCCAAAGGAAAAAGAAGAAAAAAAAATTTTAAAACCCAAAACCTTTTCCCAAAACCCCCAAAAACTGGGGAAAAAAAGGCTAAACCCGAATTTAAAATTTAAAGAAATTTAAAAAAAACCTTTTGGGGGTTTTTTTTTTGGGTTAAATTTTTTAAAAAAAACGCCCCCAAAAAAAAAAAAAAGCCTTAAAGGAAAAAACCCTTAAAAAAATTTTTTTCTTTGAAAATTTTAAAAGGAAATTCCTAAAAAGGGGAAATTTTAAAAAAAGGGGTTTTTTTAAAAAAAAAATTTTAAAAAATTTGTTTTAAAGGGTTTTTGGGGAAAAATTCTTAAAGGGTTAAACCAACCTTTAAAATTCATTCCCCTTTTCCAATAAAATTTTTTGAAATTTTTAAAGAAACCAAAAAGGGGGGAATTTAAACGGAAGGGCAAAACCTTAAAGGAAAAAATTTTTTTAAAAAATTTTCCCAAAAAAAAAGGGAATTGCCTTTTTAAAAATTTTCCCAAAAATTTTAAAATTTCCCTTCCCCCCAAAATTCCTTGGGGACCTTGTTGCCATTTTCCCGGGTTGGGAATTTTTCCCCCAAAAAACCCAAAAAATTTCCGGGGAAAAGGTTTTAAAAAAAAAGGGGGCCCCAAAAAAATTTTTAAAATTTGGGGGGGCCCCCCAAACCCCGGGAAGGGAAAACCCCCCCCTTTAAAAAATTTTCCCTTTTCCTTTTTTCCCCCAAATTTAAAGGGTTCAAAAACCCAAAAGGGAAAACCCAATATGTTTTGGGAAAATTTTTAAAGGAAAACTGGGCCCAAAACCTTAAATTTTAAAATTTTCAAACCCCGGGAAAAACCCCCAAAAATTTTCCCCCCTTTTTAAAGGAAAGGTTTTTAAAAATTTCCCTTTTTTCCCAAAAGGGAAAAATTTTCAAATTTTAAGGGGGGAAAAAAAAATTTTGGGGGGGGGCTTTTTTAAAAAATTTTTTGGGGCCCAAAAAACCCCTTTTTTTTTTTTTAAAATTTTTCCCCTTTCCCCTTTTTGGTTTTTAGGATGAACTTTTTTTTAATGGGGGAAAAAGAAAATTTTTTTGGGGGGGGGGCCCCCAAAACCGGGGAAAATTTTTTGGGGGAAAAAAAAAGGGGGGAAAAAATTTTTTTTTTCACCCCCTTTTTTTCCGGGAAAAAAGGGGGTTTGGAAATTTTTTTAAAAAAAGGGAAAAATTTTTTTTTTGGGGAATAACCCCAAAACCAATGGTTTTTTTAAATGGGTTTTTTGGGGAAAAAATTTTTTGATTTGGGGAAAACCCCTTTAAAAATTTAAAGGGGACCAAAATTTTTTTGGGGGAAAACCCTTTTTAAAAAAAAAAGGCGGCTTTTAAAATTTAAAAAATTTTTTTTAAAAGGGTTTTCTTTGGCAAAATTTTTTTTAAGGAAATTTGGTTTGGGTTTAAAAAGGAAAGGAAATTTTTTTCCCCCCCCCCCCAATTGCCCTTGGGGTTTGGTTTTTCCCCCCTTGTCCGGGGAAAATTTTTAGGCCTTTTTTTTTCCCCCAAATTTTAAAAAAAAAAAAGGGGAAAATTTTGGGGCCCAACCCTTTTTAAGACCAAAAAGGGGGTTTTAAATTTTGGCCCTCTTAAATTTTTTAAATTGGTTTTTATGGTTTTTTTTTTTTTTGGGGGGCCAAAAAACCCTTTAATGGGAAAATTTTTTTCCCGGGGCTTTTTTTGGGGAAAAAAACCGGGGGAAAAACCAAATTCCAAAATTTTTAAAAATTTTATGAACTTTAAAAAAAAAGGTTTATTTTTAAAATTGGAAAGGGGAAAAAACCTCCCAAAAAACCCCCAAAAGAAAAAGGGCCGGTTTTAAAGGGGAAAAAATTTTTTCCCAACCCCCTTTTTTTACAAATTTTTGGGGGAAAAACCCCCAAAAGAAACCCAAATTTTTTTAAACCCAATTAAAAAGGGGGGGCCCCCCTTTTTCCCAAAAAGGGTTTTAAGTTTTCGGGGAAACGGAACCTTTCCTTAAAAATTTTAAAAAAAAAAGGGGGGATTTTTAAAAAACCCTTTTTAAAAAAAAATTTTTGGGAAAACCCCAAAATTTTTTGGGGGGCCCCTTTTTCCCCCTTTTTAAACTTTTTGGGGAAATTCCTTTTTTCCCCCCCTTGGTAAAAATTTAAGGGAAAGGGTTGGGAAATGGAAAAAATTTTTCCCCCAGCTCAACCCGTTAAAAAGGAAGGCCGGATCCTCCCATTTTGGGGGCCCCCCAAAAAAAAAATTAAAATTTTTGGGGAAGGTTTGGCCCAAGGGAAAAAAAAAAAGGGGGGTGGAAACCCAAAAAAATTTTTTAAGCCAAACCGCCGGGCTTTAAAAATTCCCAAAAAAAGGGGAAAAGTGGATTTAAAACCAAAAAAAAATTTTTGGGAAAAGGGGGTTTTTAAAAACACCCTTTTAAAAATTTTCCCTTTCCTTTTTGGGGCTTGGGAATTAAAAAACCCTTTTAAAAAAAACCCCCCTTTTTCAAAAAAAATTCCTTTTTTTTGGGGGAAAAAATTTTTAAAATTTTTTTTTTGGGGGGAAAAGTTTGGGTTTTAAAAAAAAAACCCTTGGGGGGTTAAATTTTTTTTTAAAAAACCACCCGGTTTAACCCCCAAAAAAAATTTTTTTAAAATTTTGGGCCAAAATTTTAAAGGGAAAATTTTTTGCCCAAAAGGGTTTTGGTTTTTTTTGATTAAAAAAATTCCTTCCGGGGGTTTTAAATTTTTTGGCCAAAAAAAAAATTTTTTTTGTTCCCCAAAACCCAAAATTTCCCTTTAAAGGAAAAATTTCTTGGGTTTAAACCCCCTTTTTTTGGACCCAAAGGGTTTTTAATTAAATTTGGAACCAATTCCCTTTTTGGTAAAAAAAAAGGCCCCTTTTTTTTTTTGGAAAACCCCTTTTAAAAAACCCTTTTCCCCCTTTTTTTTCCTTTGGGTCTTTTTTTCCTTTGGGAAGAAGGGCCCCCCTTAAATTAAAAAATTTTTGGCCTCCTTTTTCCAATTTGGGGGGAAAAAACCTCAAACCCAACCAATTTGGAAAAACCCCTTTTTAATTTTTTTTTTTTTTAAAAAAAAGGGAAAAAAAAAAATTTTTTTTCCCCCTTGGTTGAAAAATTTCCCAAACCGGGGAAGGAAAAACCAAATATTTTTTTGGGGGGAAAAAAAAGGGTTTGGGCTTAAAAAAAAAGCGTTTTTTAAAAAAAAAAATTAAGGGAAAAAACTTAAAAAATTTTTAAAACCCTTTTTTAACAATGGAAAAACATTTTTTTAAAATTTAAAAATTTAAAACCCTTCAAAGGTTTTTTTAAAAATTCTTTTTTTAAATTTTCAACCCCAAAATTTTTTTTCCCTTTTTTTTTTTTTAAATTTTGGGTTTTTTCTTCAACTTTTAAAATTTTTTTTTTTTTTTTTTAATTTGGGTTTTCCCCCCTTTTTTTCCCAATTTCCTTAAAATTTTTCCTTTTTAATTTTTCCCTTCCCAAATTTTTTCCCCAAATTTAAGAAATTTTGGGGTTTTATTTTTTTTCTTTTTCAAACCCCCCCAAAAAATTAATTTTCCCAAAAACCCCCCCTTTCCCTTTTGGGGGACCTTTTTGGGGGGAAAACCCGGGCATGTTAACCAAATTTGGGGGTTTTTCCCGGTTTAAAAACCCCCCCCTTCCCCTTTTTTTTTTTTTCCCCCCCCCCCCCCCAAACCCCCCCCCCTAAAAAAGGGGGGCCCTTCCTTTTAACCGCGCCGCCCGGGTTTCCCCCCGGGTTTCCTTCCCCCCCCCGGGGTTTAAATTTGGGGGGCCCCCCTTTTTCCCCGGTTTTTCCCTTGGTTTTTTTTAATTAAATTTTTTTTCCCTTTTTTTCCCCCTTTTAAATTTTAAATTTTAACCTTAAACCCCAAATTTTTTTTTAAATTTTTTTTCCAAATTTTTTTGGTTTTTGGGTTTTCTTAAAAAAAAAAAAAATTTTTAAAATTTTAAAAACCCCAAAAATTTTCCCTTTTAAAAACCTTAGAAAAACCTCCCCTTCCTTTCCCCCTTTTTCCCCCTTTTTCCTAAATTTCAAATTTTCCCCAAAACCCTTTTAAAAAAAAAAAATTCGGGAAATTTTTTTTAAAAAAAGGGGGGGGGAAAAAGGGAAAAAAAGGGAAAAAAGGGTTTAAATTTAAAAAAAAAACCCCTTTAAAAAAAAAACAAAAAGGGGTTTGGAAAAGGGGGGGGGGAAGGGGGAAAAAATATTAAATTTAAAAGAAAAAAATTTTTAAACCTTAATCCCCCCGGGGCCCGGCCAAATGGCCAAAACCCTTTAAAAAAGGGGGGAACTTTAAGGGGGTAAAAAAAAAGGCAAAAAAGGGAAAGGGGGAAAAAAATTAGGGGCCCCCCCGGGGGGGCCAAAAAAAAGAAAACCCCCAAAAAGGGTTTTTTCCCTCCCCCCGGGCCCCTAAAACCCCCAAAAATTTCCCCTTTGGCTCCCCCCCCCCCCTTTTTTGGGGCCCGGCCAATTAAAGGGGGTTTTTTTTTTTAAAAGGTTTCCTTTCCCCTTTTTTGGCCCCCTTTTAAACCAAAAAAGGGGGGGCCCCCCCCAAAAAAAGGGTTTTTCCCCCAAAAAAAAAAATTAAAAAGGGGGAAAAAAGGCCGCTAGAGCCAAAGGTACATTGTGCCCTTTGCTATTAGACCGAAGAAAGTCCTCGACTTTATTGATCTACGGCACAATGATCCCAATACCCCTCTGCGACCTTCATTTTGGACAAAGATATGTTGACTCACTTCATCACGGGAAAAAATGGAAGTTTGAGAAGGCAAGGGGGAAATCAAAAAGGCTCAATACGGAAGGAGAAGTTCCGAAGAAAAATGTTGTCAAGATGACACGAGGAGCTTCTCCAAGTCAAACTGAAATTCAAAACCTCGGCAAAAACGATACATACTATCTTGATTGGCAAGGAGCCAAGGTCAGATTAAATCAGCGTGATGAAAAATTCACAAATGTTCTTGTCCCAATGCAACATAAATTCCCAAATGGAACCTCAGCTCACCCTCTTGAAAAAAAATACCGGCGCCTTGATGGCGTTCAACCTTTGCGATGAAAATGCTGATTCCAGGTGATGATCCCATTCAGCCTTTGAAGAAATTGGGGCACCCACTAGTAGTGCGCTGAAAAATTCTCAAGGCAGAAACGCATCATTGCTCTGAAGAAACGAACCAAATTCCTCGGCTCCTCCCGCCAACTCCAACTCCAATTCTTCCATCGCCGATGTAAGAAAACCAAAACTCCGGAGCGAGGCCTGTGAAGAAAAGGAAAGCATCATTTCGTCGATTCTTTTTGCGAAAAAATGAAGCCAATGACCAGCTCATTCGAAAATCAATTGATGTTGTTCCAATTTCCTCCATACCTTCAAAGGAAGTTGTTCCTTTTGGAAAAATGCGAGATCCCAATCGGATCCGATGGAACATCAATCTGTTTGCCCGTCGGGCGGGTTGATGGAAATTGAAGTGGATGCCATCCCTTCAACCCATTATTCCCTCACGGAACTATGAAAAATTCCTGGTGGTGAAAAATGAAGATGAAGATGTGGATATTGGATGCACCACATGATCAATGATGACTTTTGGGAAAATCGCATCCCAATACTCCTCTCTTCACTCCGCTCCAAAGTTTCCTCGATCCCTGCACAAACAGTCCAAAATGGACTCCGAAGAAAATAAACCCCTGGTTACGTGCATGAAGAAATTCCAGCCACTAGTTGATAAAGCTTTTTCTTTGCTAATCCTCGGTACTTTGTTGAGGAACAAGAAATTTCTCGGACGAAGAACCTGAACTTACTATTCAGGTGGTGATGCAACTTGACACCCCTCTGCCCAAGCAAAAGAATCCGTTTTCAAGCAAGCAAAAGTTCAAGGCTGAAGATTTCTTTGCCAACCGTGTTCTTCTTGAATATAATCCATATGATTACGCTCGCATTAGGAAGGCGTTTACGGACTGCCATCAAGCCAACTTCTATTCCTCGGTGCTTTTCAACAAGGATAAAATCTTGATCCTTATTCCTCATGTGGATATGGAGTCATTGCCATTTGAGCGATCCTCGGTGTTCTTCCGGCCGGGATTCTAAATTTCTGCTTGGTATCATGGTGGAATGAAGAACTAATTCTTCAGTTTTATGCAAGGCTCCACATCACTTGAGGCTGAAGATGTGCACTCATGGGTCTTAGATTGGATGGTGAAAATACTCACTACAAGGCACCCAAACTGAATTGCTTCTTGCCCTACCACTCGGTCCTCCACTTGATGGTGCCGTCATATTCTGACGAAAAAGAGCTTTCAAATCACTATATGCAAAGTCTTGATGAAGCCTTTGAAGCCAAAGGGCCGGCAAGAGAACCAAATTCCTCGTCAAGGAATTATTATAATGCCTCGGACGGTCTATCGATTCGGAAGACTATGAGGTCCTATTAAAGGCCACGACTTCGAGCGATGAAAAGTCGTTGGCATCATGAAGAATATGCTTTTCAACATCATCCATGGCGTTCCTCAACTTCCATGATTTCTTCATGAGGACTCTGGCGAACATTGCTATGTCACCAATTTTGAAGCCTTATCCCTTGGATTATGAGATTCATCGGTCAAGGTCTTCACTCAATTACAAGGCTGATACTTTGAACCCTTTGCAGCTACTTGCCCCGATTGAAGTCCTCAAGCGGACCCTTACCTCGGTGATGACAAGGGCAAGGCTCTTTGCTGTGATCGATGAAACATTGTCCATTGGATGGGCAGTTTACCAAGGACATCCTACTCCACCAATGATGACCGCCCTTTTGACCGGCAAATACCTCGATCAAGCAAAGTCCTCAAGCTCGCACCCGGGGTGATGGTGATCGTGAGTTACTCCTCGATCTTCATCGGAAGGTTGATCGTAATCATAAATGGGTCAAGCGTCGGTTTGGTTTTCGTCTTTAAACATGACCCCACACAATGGGTTGAAGAAAAAACCACTACTACCTCCATGAAACCTTAAGCCTTTGGGCTGTTCTTTCCACATGTCTATAGTGAAGAAGGCGGCGTCAATGGGTCTCAAGGAAGAATTTGGTGGTGCACCCTCCTCGAAGAAATTCAAGAAGGTCAAAGTTCCTTCCTTGGTGGCCAGCTCCTATTCTTCATCTCCGACAACGATGGCGAAACTTGGAAGACTGGGGTTTGGTCCTACTTCAACAAACAACCCCAACAATCTTTGGCGCTCCGTCTTCAACGAAATTCTTCAAGGCGTTAGTCCTCGGTTTGATCCTTTTGGTCATTCGATGACAAAGGGAGAAATTTGAGTTAGTCTTCAAGCGGGTCTAGTTTTTGTTTTATACGATATTTTATTAAGTTACAACTCTTGTTCTTACGAAACCTTTTATTGGATCGAGTTGTAATCTTAAACCCGATGGTCTTTGATACTTTTGATGCATTATGCTCTTGCTCTATGCTCGATTCTCATGAACTCTTTGAAAATATTCTGCAACTCGATTTGGGCTCGATACTCTTGATCGTTACATTGCATAACATCAAGCACCATATTTCATCATGCATTTCAAATTCTTCATATTATTTTAAATCGTGTATGAATTACGAGATATAGGGAGATCTCCATGATTCAATTCTTCAAATGTGCATTGCCTCAAAAGCAAATTCCTCACTATGCACATCTTGGGGAGTTCTTCTATATCTTGCAATCAAATTCCTCATTATCGGTATTTACAATTCATATATTTATCCCGTTGAAAACTTAACCTATATTGTCATCAATCACCAAAAGGGGAGATTGTAAGTGCATCTAGTGCCCTTTAGTGATTTGGTGTATTGAAGACTTATAGGTTAAGGGTAATCTTGTAAGTGTACAATTATAAGTCTATGAGGGTTTGATATTCTGGGAAAATGGACCCTAAAATGAAGTTCTTCAATGAAGACTTTGATATTGAAGACTTTGAAGACTTTGAAAGTGAAGAAATTGGTGTGACCACGAAGACTTGGTATTCCTTTGAGGAACATGAAGCGTGAAGACTTTTTGTTTCGTGGTTTCATTTTCTCTTTCTTGAGTCATAGGAAACACCGTCTTTTGTTAAAGAAATTCGAGGAAATACAAGGAAAAATTTCCATGTGATGCTCAACTCAAAATCCCACCTACCAATCCCTTGAGTGAAGCTTTTGGAAATCTCATCGATTCGGTCAATTTCTTGATGTGAGAGGAAGCTCTTCTAGTTTTGAGAATTTTATTGGGAGGAGTTAAGAATCGCCGGTCTTGGTTGCCTACCTGTGAAACATTAATAGCCACGAGAATTTGATATTCAAATTTCCGGCCGGTTTTCTTCTTAATGTCCCAAAATATCTTATCCACCTAACGGTCATATCATTGAAGGGCATTTATGTCTTATCATTGGGCTGCTCCTAGGCTATAAATAGCGCCCCTACAACCACTAGCTGGTTGGCTGCTCAGAAGAACTTGACACTTGTCATTTGAGAGCACCCCATCCTCACGAGGACTTTGGCGAAAATCATCAAGTGAGGAAAAACCCAAAACCAAACCCCTACAAAAAAGTGATTGAGCATCCGAAGAAATTGAGCCTTGGATCCGCCTTGTTACCTTTGAAGACTTGCTTCTTCCAACGGTTAGGCGTCATGGTCTAAAACATCAAGAGGAATTGTGGATGGCCGAGTGACCAAGTCTGGAAGGTTTGGAAATCGCTGAAGACTTACCACAGTGATTGGGCCAGTCTTGTGACCTTAGTTCAAGGAGAATCTTGAGGACTTGGTGTCTGAGGCTGCGTGCTTTCGGTGGAGGTGTCGGGCTGTGTGTCCTCAGTTTAAATACTCAGCCGCTCCAACCGGGCGACGGCCCAGGACAACAGTTGGGCCTGGTCTACCAATCATTGTCTTCACCAACCTAATTGGTTCTATTTCCTCAACCCTTTGATTTCCTCATTCTTTGTGTTGAGTGTTTGTTCATATCATGTTTGAAGACTTTGACTAAAGACTTTCTCAATTTCCTCAGTTCAATTTCTTGATTGCTTGTCTTCATCTTGTGTTATCCTGTGATTCGCTTTCCGTACTCTGTGATTGTCTTCATTTCATCATGATGACTAGCTTGTTCTTTATGCCTTACAGTACTTATTCCCTTGCAAGTAGTTCTTCCTCGGAATTTCCTCACCAAATTCCTCGGTGAAGAATTCATAAAATTTATTCACCCCCACCTCTAGTCGATATAGCCTTTCGGTTGTGATGAGGCAAATCGTATGAAGGTTTCAGCAAGTATCACATTATCGAGGAACCTTGATGCTAAGGAGAAAAAAGCTTTCCGGAAGCTTGTGAGCGAGAAAAGAGGATGCTTGATAAGCTGCAAGACCGGGAATATGCTTGGAACCGCTTTGGCAATTGAATTGTGTTCCTTGCAAGCAAGAAGAATTATCTAGAGTAGCTCCGTGCGAGCATTGTAGACATAGAAAATTGCAAAATACATAACGGATCTGAATGTGAAAGACCCGTTGACTAAAATTATCTCACAAGCAAAACATGATCACACCTTATTACTGAAGGAAATATGCCCTAGAGGCAATAATAAAGTTATTATTTATTTCCTTATTTCATGATAAATGTTTATTATTCATGCTAGAATTGTATTAACCGGAAACATAATACATGTGTGAATACATAGACAAACATAGTGTCACTAGTATGCCTCTACTTGACTAGCTCGTAAATCAAAGATGGTTAAGTTTCCTAGCCATGGACATGAGTTGTCATTTGATTAACGAGATCACATCATTAGGAGAATGATGTGATTGACTCGACCCATTCCGTTAGCTTAGCACTTGATCGTTTAGTATGTTGCTATTGCTTTCTTCATGACTTATACATGTTCCTATGACTATGAGATTATGCAAATCCCGTTTGCCGGAGGAACACTTTGTGTGCTACCAAACATCATAACGTAACTGGGTGATTATAAAGGTGCTCTACAGGTGTCTCCAAAGGTACATGTTGGGTTGGCGTATTCCGAGATTAGGATTTGTCACTCCGATTGTCGGAGAGGTATCTCTGGGCCCTCTCGATAATACACATCACATAAGCCTTGCAAGCATTGCAACTAATGAGTTAGTTGTGAGATGATGTATTACGGAACGAGTAAAGAGACTTGACGGTAACGAGATTGAACTAGGTATTGAGATACCGACGATCGAATCTCGGGCAAGTAACATACCGATGACAAAGGGAACAACGTATGTTGTTATGCAGTCTGACCGATAAAGATCTTCGTAGAATATGTAGGAGCCAATATGAGCATCCAGGTTCCGCTATTGGTTATTGACCGGAGATGTGTCTCGGTCATGTCTACGTGTTCTCGAACCGTAGGGTCCCATGCAACAACGTTCGATGACAGTTTTATTATGAGTTCATGAGTTTTGATGTACCGAAGGAGTTGAGTCCGGATGAGATTGGAGACATGACGAGGAGTCTCGAAATGGTCGAGGCGTAAAGATCGATATATTGGACGACTATATTCGAACATCGGAAAGGTTCCGAGTGATTCGGGTATTTTTGAGTACGGAGAGTTACGGGAATACGATCGGGCCTTTTGGGCCATACGGGAAAGAAGGAAAAGGGCCTCAAGGGTGGCGCACCCTCCCTTGGTCTGGTCCGGGTGGACTAGGGAAGGGGCGCCCCTTCCTTCCTTCTCCATTTCCCTTCCCTTTCCTTCCCTCCTACTCCTACTACTTGGAAGGGCTCCTAGTTCTACTAGGAAAGGGGGAATCCTACTCCCGGTGGGAGTAGGACTCCCCTAGGGCGCGCCATAGAGAGGGCCGGCCCTCCCCTCCTCCACTCCTTTATATACGGGGGCAGGGGACACCCCATAGACACACAAGTTGATCTTCGTGATCATTCCTTAGCCGTGTGCGGTGCCCCCCTCCACCATATTCCACCTCGGTCATATTGTAGCGGTGCTTAGGCGAAGCCTTGCGGCGGTAGAACATTAAGATCGTCGGCCGCCGCCGTCTTGTGGAACTCCTCCCGGCGCTTTGCTGGGTCGGAGCCGAGGATCGTCATCGAGCTGAGCGTGTGCCAAGAACTCGGAGGTGCGGATGCGGTGCTTGGATTGGTCGGATCGTGAAGGCGTCGACTACATCAACCGCGTTGATATAACGCTTCCGCTTACGGTCTACGAGGGTACGTAGACAACACTCTCCCCTCTCGTTGCTATGCATCACCATGATCTTGTGTGTGCATAGGAATTTTTTTGAAATTACTACGTTCCCCAATAGTGGCATCGAGCCAGGTTTTATGCGTAGATGTTATATGCACGAGTAGAACACAAGTGAGTTGTGGGCGATACAAGTCATACTGCTTACCAGACATGTCATACTTTGGTTGGCGGTATTGTTGGATGAAGCGGCCGGACCGACATTACGCGACGCTTACGCAAGACTGGTTCTACCGGCGTGCTTTGCACACGGTGGCTGGCGGTGTCGGTTTCTCCAACTTTAGTTGAACCGAGTATGGCTAAGCCCGGTCCTTGCGAAGGTTAAAACAACACTAACTTGACAAACTATCGTTGTGGTTTTGATGCGTAGGTAAGAACGGTTCTTGCTAAGCCCGTAGTAGCCACGTAAAATTTGCAACAACAAAGTAGAGGACGTCTAACTTGTTTTTGCAGGGCATGTTGTGATGTGATATGGTTAATACGTGATGAGATATAAGTTGTTGTATGAGATGATCATGTTTTGTTGAAGTTATCGACAACTGGCAAAAGCCTTATGGTTGTCTCTCTATTGCATAAGATGCAAGCGCCAAATAATTGCTTTACTTTATCGCTATGCGATAGCAATAGTTGCAAGAGCAATTGTTGGCGAGACGACCATGTAACGACACATTGATATAGATCAAGATGATGGAGATCATGGTGTCATGCCGGTGACGATGGAGATCATGACGATGCTTTGGAGATGGAGATCAAAGGCACAAGATGATGATGGCCATATCATGTCACATATTATGATTGCATGTGATGTTTATCTTTTATACATCTTATTTTTGCTTTGATTGACGGTAGCATTTTAAGATGATCTCTCACTAATTATCAAGAAGTGTTCTCCCTGAGTATGCACCGTTGCCAAAGTTCGTCGTGCCCGGACACCGCGTGATGATCGGGTGTGATAAGCTCTCGTCCATCTACAGCGGGTGCAAGCCAGTTTTGCACACGCGAATACTCAGGTTAAACTTGCGAGCCTAGCATATACAGATATGGCCTCGGAACACGGAGACCGAAGGTCGGCGTGAACCATATAGTAGATATGATCAACATAGTGATGTTCACCATTGAAAACTACTCCATCTCACGTGATGATCGGACATGGTTTAGTTGATTTGGATCACGTGATCACTTAGATGACTAAAGAGATGTCTGTCTAAGTGGGAGTTCTTAAGTAATATGATTAATTGAACTTAAATTTATCATGGACTTAGTCCTGGTAGTATTTTGCAAATTATGTTATAGATCAATAGCTCGCGTTGTTGCTTTCATATGTTTATTTTGATATGTTCCTAGAGAAAATTTGTGTTGAAAGATGTTAGTAGCAATGATGCGGATTGGATCCGTGATCTGAGGTTTATCCTCATTGCTGCCGAAGAATTATGTCCTTAATGCACGCTAGGTGACAGACCTATTGCAGGAGCAGATGCAGATGTTATGAGCGTTTGGCTAGCTCAATATGATGACTACTTGATAGTTTAGTGCATCATGCTTAACGGCTTAGAATCGGGACTTCAAAGACGTTTTGAACGTCATGGACCATATGAGATGTTCCAGGAATTGAAGTTAATATTTCAAGCAAATACCCGAGTTGAGAGATATGAAGTCTCCAACAAGTTCTATAGCTAAAAGATGGAGGAGAATCGCTCAACTAGTGAGCATGTGCTCAGATTGTCTGGGTACTTCAATCGCTTGAATCAAGTGGGAGTTAATTCCAGATAAGATAGTGACTAACAGAATTCTCTAGTCACCATCACCAAGTTAGTAGAACTTCGTGATGAACTATAATATGCAAGGGATGACGAAAGTAATTCCCAAGCTCTTCGTGATGCTGAAATCGACGAAGGTAGAAATCAAGAAAAACATCAAGTGTTGATAGTTAACAAGACCACTAGTTTCAAGAAAAGGGCAAAGGGAAGAAGGGGAACTTCAAGTAGAATGACAAGTAAGTTGTCACTCCCGCGAAGAATCCCAAAGCTGGACCAAAGCCTAAAACTAAGTGATTATACTGCAAAGGAAATGGTCACTAGAAGAGGAAATACCCTGAATATTTGGTGGATAAGAAGGATGGCAAAGTGAACAAGGGTATATTTGATATACAGGTTATTGATGTGTACCTTACTAGTGTTTGTAGTAGCCCCTGAGTATTTGATACTTGTTCGGTTGCTAAGATTAGTAACTCGAAACAGGAGTTACAGAATAAACAGAGACTAGTTGAAGGGGAAGTGACGATGAGTGTTGGAAGTAGTTCCAAGATTGATATGATCATCATCGCACACTCTTTATACTTTCGAGATTAGTGTTAAACCTAAATAAATCTTATTTGGCGTTTGCGTTAAGCATGAATATGATTTGATCATGTTTATTGCGATACGGTTATTCATTTAAAGTTAGAGAATAATTGTTATTCTGTTTACATGAATAAGACCTTCGATGGTCTTACAGCCAATGAAAATAGTTTGTTGGATCTCGATCGTAGTGATACACATATTCATAATATTGATGCCAAAAGATGCAAAGTTAATAATGATAGTGCAACTTATTTATGGCACTGCCGTTTGGGTCATATCGGTGTAAAGCGCATGAAGAAACTCCATAAAGATGGATTTTCGAAATCACTTGGTTATGAATCATTTGATGCTTGCGAACCGTGCCTTTGGACGAGATGACCAAAACTCCGTTCTTCGGAACAATGGAACGAGCAACAAACTTGTTGGAAATAATACATACTGATGTATGCAGACCAAAGAGTATTAAGGCTCGCGGCGGCTATCGTTATTTTCTGACCTTCACAGATGATTTGAGCAGATATGGGTATATCTACTTGATGAAACATAAGTCTGAAATAGTTGAAAGGTTCAAAGAATTTCAGAGTGAAGTGGAAAAATCATCGTAACACGAAAATAAAATTTCTGCGATCTGATCGCGGAGATGAATATTTGAGTTACGAGTTTGGTCTTCAATTAAAACAATGTGGAATAGTTTCACAGCTCACGCCACCTGGAACACCACAACGTTATGGTGTGTCCGAATGTCGTAATCGCACTTTATTGGATAGGGTGCGATCTATGATGTCTCTTACTGATTTACCATTATCGTTTTGGGGTTATGCATTAGAGACAGCTGCATTCACGTTAAAAGGGCACCATATAAAATCCGTTGAGACGACACCGTATGAATTATGGTTTAGCAAGAAACCAAAGTTGTCGTTTCTTAAAGTTTGGGGTTGTGATGCTTATATGAAAAAGTTTCATCCTGATAAGCTCAAAGCCAAATCGGAGAAATATGTCTTCATAGGATACCTAAAGGAGACTTTTGGGTACACCTTCTATCACAGATCCGAAGGCAAGACATTAGTTGATAAGAATGGATCCTTTCTAGAGAAGGAGTTTCTCTTGAAAGAAGTGAGTGGGAGGAAAGTAGAACTTGATAAGGTAACTGTACCTGCTCCCTTATTGGAAAGTAGTTCATCACAGAAATATGTTCCTGTGACTACTACACCAATTAGTGAGGAAGCTAATGATGATGATCATGTAACTTCAGATCAAGTTACTACCGAATCTCGTAGGTAAACCAGAGTGAGATCCGCACCAGAGTGGTACGGTAATCCCGTTCTAGAAGTCATGTTACTGGACCATGATGAAATTGCGAACTATGAGGAAGCGATGATGAGCCCAGATTCCGCGAAATGGTTTGACACCATGAAATCTGAGATGGGATCCATATATGAGAACAAAGTATGGACTTTGGTTGACTTGCCCGATGATCGGTAAGCCATAGAAAATAAATGGATCTTCAAGAGGAAGACGGACGCTGATAGTAGTGTTACTATCTACAAAGCTAGAATTGTCGCAAAAGGTTTTCGACAAGTTCAAGGTGTTGACTACGATGAGAGTTTCTCACTCGTATCTATGCTTAAGTCTGTCCGAATCATGTTAGCAATTGCCGCATTTTATGAAATCTGGCAAATGGATAAACAAAACTGCATTCCTTAATGGATTTATTAAAGAAGAGTTGTATATGATGCAACCAGAAGGTTTTGTAAATCCTAAAGGTGCTAACAAAATATGCAAGCTCCAGCGATCCATCTATGGATTGGTGCAAGCATCTCGGAGTTGGAATATACGCTTTGATAAGTTGATCAAAGCATATAGTTTTATACAGACTTGCGGTGAAGCCTGTATTTACAAGAAAGTGAGTGGGAGCACTACAACATTTCTGATAAGTATATGTGAATGACATATTGTTGATTGGAAATAATGTAGAATTATTCTGCAAAGCATAAAGGAGTGTTTGAAAGGAGTTTTTCAAAGAAAAACCTCGATGAAGCTGCTTACATATTGAGCATCAAGATCTATAGAGATAGATCAAGACGCTTGATAAGTTTTTTCAATGAGTACATACCTTGACAAGATTTTGAAGTAGTTCAAAATGGAAATGTCAAAGAAAGAGTTCTTTACTGTGTTGCAAAGGTGTGAAATTGAGTAAAGACTCAAATCCCGACCACAGCAAAAAAAAATAGAAAAGAGAATGAAAGTCATTCCCTATGCCTCAGTCATAGGTTCTATAAAGTATGCTATGCTATGTACCAGACCTATTGTATACCTTGCTCTGAATTTGGCAAGGGAGTACAATAGTGATCTAGGAGTAGATCACTGGACATTGGTCAAAAATATCCTTGGTAAGGACTAAGGAAATATTTTTCGATTATGGAGGTGATAAAAGAGCCCGTCGTAAAGAGTTACATCGGTGCAAGCTTATACACCGATCCAGATGACTCTAAGTCTCAATCTGGATACATATTGAAAGTGGGAGCAATTAGCTAGAGTAGCTCCGTGCAGAGCATTGTAGACATAGAATATTTGCAAAATATATATAGCTCTGAATGTGATAGACCCGTTGACTAAGCTTCTTTCACGAGCAAAACATGATCACACCTTAGTACTCTTTGGGTGTTAATCACATAGCGATGTGAACTAGATTATTGACTCTAGTAAACCCTTTGGGTGTTAGTCACATGACGATGTGAACTATGGGTGTTAATCATATACAGATATGAAAATTGGTGTTAAATCACATCGCGATGTGAACTAGATTATTGACTCTAGTGCAAGTGGGAGACTGAAGGAAATATGCCCTAGAGGCAATAATAAAGTTATTATTTATTTCCTTATTTCATGATAAATGTTTATTATTCATGCTAGAATTGTATTAACCGGAAACATAATACATGTGTGAATACATAGACAAACTTAGTGGCACTAGTATGCCTCTACTTGACTAGCTCGTAAATCAAAGATTGTTAAGTTTCCTAGCCATGGACATGAGTTGTCATTTGATTAACGAGATCACATCATTAGGAGAATGATGTGATTGACTCGACCCATTCCGTTCATTGTTGAGAAAATCGTTAACTGGTAGCTGCTCGGTTGGCTGGCGAGTAGGAGATTAATAGGCTAATCGGCAAGTTAATCGGCCATTTAATCAATTACTCGGGTGATTAATCGATTAATCGGCTACTCGGTGACCCTACGAGTAGGGATTAATCGGCAAGTTAACTTGTTAATCGGATGAATTCTTGAACAGGGATTCCGTTAGCTTAGCACTTGATCGTTTAGTATGTTGCTATTGCTTTCTTCATGACTTATACATGTTCCTATAACTATGAGATTATGCAACTCCCGTTTGCCGGAGGAACATTTTGTGTGCTACCAAACGTCACAACGTAACTGGGTGATTATAAAGGTGCTCTACAGGTGTCCCCAAAGGTACATGTTGGGTTGGCGTATTTCGAGATTAGGAATTGTCACTCCGATTATCGGAGAGGTATCTCTGGGCCCTCTCGGTAATACACATCACATAAGCCTTGCAAGCATTGCAACTAATGAGTTAGTTGTGAGATGATGTATTACGGAACGACTAAAGAGACTTGCCGGTAACGAGATTGAACTAGGTATTGAGATACCGACGATCGAATCTCGGGCAAGTAACATACCGATGACAAAGGGAACAACGTATGTTGTTATGCGGTCTGACCGATAAAGATCTTCGTAGAATATGTAGGAGCCAATATGAGCATCCAGGTTCCGCTATTGGTTATTGACCGGAGATGTGTCTCGGTCATGTCTACATTGTTCTCGAACCATAGGGTCCGCACGCTTAACGTTTCGATGACAGTTTTATTATGAGTTCATGAGTTTTGATGTACCGAAGGAGTTCGGAGTCCCGGATGAGATCGGGGACATGACGAGGAGTCTCAAAATGATCGAGATGTAAAGATCGATATATTGGACGACTATATTCGGACATCGAAAAGGTTCCGAGTGATTCGGGTATTTTTCAGAGTACCGGAGAGTTACGGGAATACGTATTGGGCCTTATTGGGCCATACGGGAAAGAAGGAAAAGGGCCTCAAGGGTGGCCGCACCCCTCCCCTTGGTCTGGTCCGAATTGGACTAGGGAAGGGGCGCCCTCTTCCTTCCTTCTCCTTTTCCTTCCCTTT
>JAHIAM010014316.1:0-15002 GCA_021605205.1 Aegilops longissima
TCTTGTATCTTCATAGTCTTGGAGTCGGCGCGATGATAGTTGACTATCCGGACACCCCTAGTCAGGACTCCCTCGGTAGCCCTGAACCAGGCTTCAATGGCAACGAGTCCGCACATATCTTCGGCATTGCAAGGCGGGTTCCTCCTCCGATACTTCATAGAAGGTTTTGAACACAAGGATAGTGTCCGGCTCGCAAAACAAGTTCCACATACTACCATAGAGAATAACTTTGGGATCTTGATGTATTCAGCGGCGTGACATCACTACGGCCAGGCCTTTATATGAATCGTTTTTACTATTCCACCTCGGTCGCGTTTAGCGGTTTCCTGTACGTCTTATCAAAGCATAGATCGTGCCCCCTTATTCTATTTCATCAATACGGACGTGGGTAACCCATCAGCGCCATTGATTATGGCCGCTTGGAGATAGCGAGTTTTACCAGGCTGGTGGGGGCCATAACCGTCCGTCCATATAAGGGATAAGGATCCACCTTTTCTCTCTCGCCTTCTTCCTCCTTTGCTCATCCATTTCCGTGCACTCGAGCTCTGCGCCCAAGTCCTTACCCACCTCAACCTTCTCCAACTATGTCGGGAGGCGGAGGCGGTGGATGGCCTCCTCCTTCACGGAGGGCACATCACAAGACTGCGGGAGGCGGATACTTTCGGCGACATCGTGTCGGCTACCCGACGAGGCAGCTCATCACCCGGGCCCCATGAGAGGGTGGTGTTCCTTACCCTTCCTCCATGGGACTAGGTTTTCCACTTCACCCATTTGTCCGGGGCTCATGTTCTACTATGGCCTGGATTTCCACGATCGGCTAAGCGTCATCCTCAATATCTCGTTTTTAGTCGTGTGAAGGCCTTCCTTTGCATCAACCCCTTGATTTATGGTTGAAGACCTTTAGCGTCAAGCGAAGATAGTGGGCGGCCGGCAGTAGTCTTGGGCGCTATGGTGGGCAGGATGCCCAATGTCCTTTAGCTCGAGGCTCCCGTGGAGACAATAAAGTGGAAATCGGGGTGGTTCTACATCACCGAGCAGCGCGACTCAACTGGGCGGCGACCCCGGTCAGATCTGGCTCCCCACGGCTCACATCATGGAAAGAGCGGGCTGAAGTGGGGTGATTCGGAAGAGTGACCGGACTCAAACCTGTGTCGAAACCTAGTGGACAAGCTCAAGCTTGTCCACGTAGTCAGTCATGCTCATCCGCGGATTCTCCCATGCCGAGAGCAGGCCTTTAATTTGTGGGAGTTTGATCCGGCCTGACACGAACCTTGAGCCGGCTCTTGACACTCGTACGAAGATGCAGAAGGTGCTCTTGTTCAAAGGCGAAGCCCCGCATCCTCTAACAAAGATCGTGGATACAACTCTTGGCGTCAAGCCGGCGAGGTAAGTTATTTACCCTTTCAGGACTCTTTTTCATAGATTGACTCTATTTGGGATCTAAAACTCCCTAATCTTTGGCAGGGTGGCTGAAGAAGTCGGACAGATTAGTGTCCGGCTCCTTTGCCGGAAGACCCAGCGGACGCCCGATTGTGGGCTGCTGGCTCCGGTACCCATGTGGTGCCAGAGAAGAAGGCCAAGAAGGAGGCCACGGGAACTCGAAGGGCTCCGGCCTTGAGTCTTGTCGGTTCTGACGAGAATCTTCTCCTAGAGCGAGGAGGAGGAAAAAGCCTCTCCCCGGTGAAGGAGAGGAAAGGAAGGCCGCCCCAACTGGGAGGCGGAGAATCTAGAAGAGGACCCTTCTCCGGACTTCTCCACCAATGTCGGCAGCGAGGAGAAGGAGTAACTGAGGGCCAAGCCCTGGCGAGATCATAAGTGTCCGGATACCCATGGCTTTTTTGCATAGTGTTCTCTAATGCGAACAATCATGCAGCCCGCCCAAGCGAGTTAGCACGCCGTTGGCGGGTCCCTGGGTTCATCGAAATGGAGAGTACTTCACTTCCGTCTGCCTCATCGCCTCACGCGCGACGGCCGTGGTGCCCCAAGGGGGCCTGGTCGAAGGAGGTGGCGAGGGGCGCGCAAGAAACCTCCGGACTCGGCGGCGTGGGGCAAAGAACCCAAAGGGCTCTAAGCCCGACCCTCGTCCGGACTCCATGCGAAACCTTCAGCGGTTAGGAGTCAAGCAGTCCCTTCGTAAGAAGGTAGGCCGGTGTCCTCCGTCAATGGAGCACGGATAACTCTTGGGCGCTTAACGCCGCTTCCATCGAGGAGGACACCGCCTTTATTGAGTGCGGTGATCCGGACAGTTGATCCGCCAAGGCGGGCTCATCGAGCTTATACCAGCCTTCTAACAGGCTTTGAGTAAGTTTAGAATATGTAAAATATTACGCATAGACAGTAGCCCCGATGCTTAGTTCGGTGTTGAAAAGAAAAGCTGGACTAAGGATCTAAAAGATATCAGGAGTCTAACATAAGTATGTCAATATGGGAATGCAGCTCTGCTGCTGACCTCTGCCCTTGGCAGCTGCGGAGGTCAATGTATTGAAGCGAGCCTTGAGCAGTCCGAGGCAGCTCGGCCTTGCCAAGAAGCAGCTCGAGGACAAGGAAGGTAAGTAATACCTTATTAAAAAATACCTTATAGAAAGGTTTGAGTTGAAAAAAAAACAGGAATAACATGGAGTGCTGCGGGGCCACGAAAGAGGTGGCGACCACGAAGGAAGCGGTGTCCGTGGCAACAAAGTGGCAGGAGGCTACCGAGCGAAGAAGGGGCGCAGCTGGAGGAGGTGCGGCAAGAGCTCGAGGCTCGTGAACAAACACGAGGTTTGGAGCGTGACTCGAACCGAGTCAGAGCTTGCCTCGGCTCTTGAGAGGCCAAAGCTGCTAAGGCCGAGGCCCAAAAGCCCTCAAAATTGAATCATTAAATAAGATAGCAGCGGGTAAGGCATTCTTTATAGCAAAGCAAGCATGTAAGTGAATTACCTATTACTTACGGTTGGAGCTGTCCGGGGAGCATTCACAGTTGCCCGTAGTGTGTACGATCTTGCCGCATTCTACAGCGCCAAGGAGGGCTTCGGCGGAAAAGGTGTTCTGGTCTCGGTGTGCTAAGGCGGACATACGGTACCCTAAGCGACCAGTGAGCGGCTGGTCGAGCTCCTGGAAGTCGCTGAACAGGCCATGAAGGCCTCATTGTTGATTGTGGCCATTAGAAGCCATGCACAGGAGCTACTTTGGGCTAGTCTGTGGTGGGCGCTTTGTCGGATTGAAGTCATCAAGCGCTCAAATGCATTGAAGGTGCCCAGCGGGCCCTTTCCCGTGCTAAAGTGCCTTTGGGGCAAGCTGGATCGGGAAAGCTTGTGCGACCCGGCCCCAAGGGAAGGAGCACGCCCCCGGAAATGTACTCTGAGGGCCTCTAAAGGGGCCCCCATATAGCGAATAGTGCTCCAAAGATGTAATTTTGAATAGACTAGCATTTTTATCTGTCGCTGAAAACTTGTTCATATCGCTAAAACTTTAATTTAAAATATTACCTTCATGCCCGTTTATCAAATTTGAGAGATGGCAATCGTTCGCCCCCATCCACAGTGCTGGGGTGTTGGGATAAACTTGGCGCTCTTGTTCCCATTCTTGGGTCCATCGAGGGGCGTTCAGCATGGAACAACAACGGACTTATAATGCTTGAACACTCATTAGCCATAGAATTCTATAATTTTAAATTTGGAACCCCTAGTTTGGAAGACCGAGTTGGCGCTATCCGCTTGGCGGAAAATTCCGGTTCCTCGCTCTAAGCGGCATAAGTCTTTAGGGACTCAAAAAACTTCTCGGCGACCGGCTCTCGCCCTATCATGGGGTCATTTTAGCTTTCTCCGGGTGCTCAACCCAGCTCACGAGGCCAATGGTTTCTCCGGTGCTACCTTAGCGATATAGAGGCGTAAGGTACCAAAACAAGTCGGGCAAACCAACTATTGACCCAAGACATGATTGAGCCGATTCATATAATGCTATAAGTTGAGTCCGCACATGGAAAGTGTTGGACTTATCACCATAATTTTGGGGTATTAAGCCCCTGGTTGTATTGCGTACCAAAGTGTCTGGTGCAACATGTCATGAAATGAACATATATAGATAAAGAAAAGGAGTGCAATAATAGGCAAAAGCTATGCATTGTTTATTCAAAAAGTCTGCAATAAAGGTAGAGCGATACAAATAGTCCGATAAGCAAGGGATGGGACTATCTAACATGTCCCCTCGAGAGGTAAGCTTTGGGGATGGTATGTAAAACAGGTATAATGCTCGTAATAGAGACCACCTAAACACTCGGCGTGGCTTTACCCCCGGCTGTTGCATCGTGAGTTGGCGATTCTAGTGTCGGACAGGACTTCTAGAAAATGGAGTCACAAAGTAAGAAGGAAAAAAAAAGAAAAAAATGACACAATCGGGCCACAGTGCGGTTGAGCCGCATTCGGGCGTGCCGTGGTGGCCCTCCCCTTATGCCCATGGTATCTCGGGCGTGTTATGTATCGTTCTTGGCCGCAATTCGGGGGGGGTTGGGGCGGTTACTCTCGTTCTTAATCGTGCGGTGGTCTTGTTGTTTTACTCGGTAGCCAGCGGTGTCCGGGCGCAGTGGCGGACTCGAGAATGCTGTGAGAGGCTGCTTTGCACCTCCGCCGAGCCCGTGTGCTCCTCCGTTCGGAGGGCGTTGGTGTTTCCATTGATGATTACTCCTCGAGGCCTGGCATCTTGAGCTTGAGGTATCGTGGTCGGCACCGCATTGAACTTTACCGTCCGGTTCGTCCGGCGATGCATGATAACCCGCGGGCGGGGCGATGTGAAATTAACTCTTCCCGGAAGTTATCCGGGATCAAAGACCACCGATGTCGAGCCTGCAATTGGCCTCTACACGGTATGGCCTTTAAAGGTTGTCTTTGTAGGTTTAATCCTTGAGGGTCTATCCCATTTGGCTTGTATCCGATAAAGGGTTCAGGCTACCGCCATCCATCGGGACTCGGTGAGGTGAAATCCGTCAATAAGACCAATGCGGGGCCCCGTGGGGATGCTAGTGGGGTGGTCCCTTGATCGAAGGTGATCGGGGGAAGACCATGGGTTGAACTTAGGCTTGCTCCCCATTCGTCCCTTAGTCGTGCTTCCGCTCCTTTTGGGTATGTGGGTTGCGTATATCATGTTCCCGTCCGCCTTGTGTGGAAAGCCTCCCCCTATTGTTCGGGGGGCTCTTCCTCGTCATCGCTATACAACCCCTTGTCATTGATTTAGGCATTAACCCTGTTTGCTTGAACACAACAATCCATGTTGGTGTGATTGGCTTTTTTGGGGTGCCATATATCCCGGCGATGTATTCGGTCCAAGTTGGACAGGCCGGGTATTTCTTTTGAATGGCATCTTCCGGCGGGTTTAGAGCCTCGAATCCGACATTGATGGCGTATCTTCAACATTATCGCCCGTTAATGGGCTTGTTCTTTTTGACCTGCCATTGCTGTCCTTGGTATCCGAACTATCGGTGTTTGGCCAAGTTGGCGAGCTAACCTGTCCTCTCCCCCGGGGTCATAGTGGGGGCTTCCATGGTTTGGCTTTTCTGTCGGTGCGGGCAAGCCATTTCCGGATTTTATGTTTGAAGGCTGCAAGGGCCTCTGCATCCGGACGATCAACGATTTGATTTTTCTTTGTTAGGAACCGTTCGAATTATGCGGCGATTCTTACGGCTGCTGAATTATATGGGAGGTCATCGGGTGGTGCCATATTGGCCGGAAGTTATCAAGGAATGCGGCTTCGGTCCTCCCAACAACCAATGATTCCTTGGCAAGCTATTGAGCCAATGCCGAGCTGGTCCTTTAAGCTTGAGTGGGAGGTATTTGATGGCATGTAGATCGTCACCCCATGTGGATATGGAGGAATAGTCCTTGATCGGACCGTGGGATCGTGGTACCATCGTATGATTCAATTTTACGGGTTTGAAGCCCTCGGGGATTTGATGATCCATTACTTCATCGTGAAGCATAGTGGGTGTCGGCGCCTTTTGGGCTATATCCGGCGTAGCTCATATGGCTTTGTCTACTTTTTCCCCGGCGGGTTTTTGTTCCGGCCTTGTAATCATCCAGTCGTTAGGGGCCCCCGATCCGTTCCGATCTTGTATGTTTGTTATCCTCCAATATATCTAAAGTTAAGCGCGTTTTCCGTGCCTTGGTACTTTGGGGCGTGGGGTGTGGCGGCGGAGGGCGAGAGGCTTCTCGCGACCCGGGTGGGGTTGCCATGTCGTCTTTTGGTGACTTGGGTGCTTCCTCCTCGATCGAGGCAGGGCCCTCGTTTGGGGTAGCTTTTGGAGGCGTTCGAGTTCATACTCTTGGCTGCAGGACTTGATCCATCTTAGTGGTCTTGGTCACTCTAAGCTGTTCTTTCTTTCTTGAGGCTGCTTGCCGTGGCTATAAGCCTGCGTTTGAAAACTCTTTGGCGGGATCCTCGGGCCCGACAAAGTTTGCGTGGAGCTTGCCTCATCTTGAAGGGCGCATAATTATCATCCTCGACCTCTCTTTCCCGCCTTTTCATCGGACTTTCTTCTCCCTCCTCCTGCGGAGTCCTTTGGAGGGTTGTCTTAACCTTGGGTGTTATTATCTCCGTGCGGAATCACCGTTTTGTTGTGGCGGGATTTAGGCGGTGCGGCGTTGGCCCGGTTTCTTCTTGGAGGGTCATCCTCCGTTGTTCCATCGCCGTTCCCATCTTTTGGGATGTCCACCATGTATATGTCGTTGGGGTGGCCTTCTAGTGCCCGAAACCTTTGGGTCTTATCTCTCCGGCATCGTCGTCCATACGTCGATGTCTTGGTCAAAGTCGAGCATGTCGGTTAAATCATGGGGTGGCTAAAAGTGGGTGGTGGGTGGGCGTTGAATTTCTTCGTCGTCCGTATCCCAACCTTCCTTCCGTAGTCCGGCAAGGGCTCTCCGGATAAAGAGAAACTTTAGTGAATTCAGGATGTCGCCAAAGGGTCTTTGAAAGATGTCCTGATGAACTCCATGACCCGGCGAATCGGATCACGATTGGCGGGGCATGGAGGTTGGTCGGAAAGGTCCGGCACCAAGTCAAGGTCTTCCCAAAGGACAGGGATGGAGTTGGCTCAATCGCCGTGAGATGTAGCCCAGGCGGTGTCCAACCACTCGTCCTCGTCGGGAATCCGGCTCGAATTAAGGGTGGGGCGGATCTTTGATCGCCTCGAGGCCTGTTTTTGTAGAGCTAGATCTAATCGAGCATGTGCCGCTCGGTTGGCTCGAATCCGTCGAAGATCAAGTCTCCCGGGACATCGACCGTATAGTTCAAACTTCAAATCTGACCGATGGCTAGGGCGTAGCTTCGATCTCTCCGGATGGCCGCAATTGGCCCGATTCAAAACCGCGAATCGAAGATCTTCGGGAGAAAAGTCTCACCTGGACCGCGTCGTTTTGATGATCGGGAGCCCGGGCCCTTCGGTGGCGACGAGGCTCTCTAAAGCTCAATGTCGTGTCAAAACCCGGCGGATCTCGGGAGGGGTCCCGGCTGTGCGTCTGGCGGATGGTAACGGAGACAAGGGACCGATGTTTTACCCAGGTTCGGGCCCTCTCGATGGAGTAATACCCTACTCCCTTTGATTAACATTGATGATATGGGTAGTACAAGGTAGATCTACCATGAGATCAAGGAGGCTAATCCTAAAGCTAGCCTATGGTATGATTGTTGTTAGTCCTGGACTAAAACCCGGTTTATATAGACATCGGATAGGTTAGGGTTACCAGTCGGTTACAATGGTAGGAGATCTACATATCCGTTCTAAGCTTGCCTTCCGCCAAGGAAAGTCCCATCGGACCGGGGAAGTCTTCAATCTTGTATCTTCATAGTCTTGGAGTCGGCCGTGATGATAGTTCTGTCGGACACCCCTAGTCGGGACTCCCTCGGGTACCATATGACATCCAAGAAGTTTATGATCAAATGAGGCGAAGGGACTCCATGGAGGACAGCGGACCATCATTGGCCGAATCTTATTATGGAGTCATCTTTTCGAACTTCGAGGCACATGTTTCCTTGTTATTTTCCACAGCCGCCTCGGTTTCGAGCGTGGATGTTGTAAGCATACAAGCATGCTTCTTTGCGGGAAGAGATAAAAATAACCTAAGGCCGAAGCCCGGCCATGCCACGGTGAGTGTTCAAACTCTCACGGTTGCATGATCACCGCCGTTATGGAGCAACGTTTTAAGCACATAATCTTGGTGGTTCGGGCTGCATAACCATGGCTTTCGTGGTAGCGTCCTCTTTGTTCGCATGTTCTTACATTATGAATGATGGGGGTAATTCAAATAACCGTGCTTGCGATGTGCTTAACCGTGCCTCATGTGCCTTCACGTGGTTCTGATGCAAAGATTTCAAACACAACGTCCGGTTGTGTTTGCATTTATATTTACAAATGGATATAGTGCTGTCGGTAGGTTCCGGCGTTTCCTGTAGAGAATCACGTCTTTACATGCTACTAAGGCCGTGGAATCCCCGTGCCCTGGCATGTAGAACAGTGCATTACAATGCGAAGGCAGGATTGTGTCTCGTTCTTGAAAAGCCGTGGTTACGCCATCACTTCATGCACTTGGTTTTGTCGCGTTTTAGCGGAATCATCCAAAGCGAGCACGGCTTTGAATCTTCTTGACAATTTAAACGCCCGTTGGGTTTCCCCAATTCGCAGGTGGCTCCACGTAAAACACAAGCATTCCTCCGAGCATATTTACCGTGCCACTCCGGTTATAGATCGCGGATGCATTTGGAGCACATAGAGACGAAGGTGACCTCGACTTGAAACAAGACACACTTGGCGGTTCGTGCATTTGAGTTATAATCTTGCGAAAACAATTGTAACCGTACAAATTTCCGATTCTATTAGGTTTACGTAATAATCGCCTGTGACTTGGGTGAATAAATCATGCCTCTCCACCGACTCATTATGAATACAATTAGAAAACCTCTATGTGTGACTCTATGTAATTAGAAGACCTTTGAGGGCTGTGGTCCGTGCTTGTGACCCTTGACACTAAAACCGAGTAACGCTTTGTGCCTCTATGTTTGGCATGTGCTTATTCAAGGAAATACACTTTTAAAAATAGGGTCTCTCGTATAGGCCATTCCGTCCTCCGAGTAAATGCCCGTGGCTTGTAAGACAAAGGTTAGCGTGACTCTATGTAATACCACCGAACATGCCTTCACTTCATGCCCGTGCTTGATAATTTTGATCGCGTAAAAGCAAGGATGCCCTCTGGGCCTCCATACCGTGCCTCTCTAGTGTTAGAGTCAGCGGAATCACGTGGAACACAAAGAGACATGAAGGTGAACAAACTGTTCTACATGCCTTGTGGCATGTAGAACGCGTCTAATGCCAAAAGGACCGTGTTCGGTATGTGACAATGCCAAAACCCCTGTATGCAGTGCGTGACAAGCTGTGATAGGGCGTTGTAAATCATTTCCAAAGCGAGCCCGGCCTTGAATCTTCTTTGACTTAAATCTAGCGTGTCCGTGGAAAATTTTGCTGCTGAGAGGCAAGATGGTAAAGGACCGTTTCGGCGTCAAACATATTCTTCTATTGAATGTGTGCGTAAATAATTTCGGACGGACGCGCCCGTGCCCGATCTCATGTGCAGCGGTGCATCTCGTACCTTGAAAGCCGTGGTTCTATTTAATGTTTCAAGCGGTCACCTACCATTGACTTGCTCGGTAGTAATTTTGGACCCCTCCGCTCCCGTCGTGGGTATTTAAGCCGTCGTGGATTGGCGGGCTGTAATCCATTCTCGAGATCCACCTCGGTGAGTCGGTGGTGGGGTGCCACCCGCGGGAGGTGGAGATGGGCGCTCTGTAGCATCAAGAGGTCGAGAGTGGCGCCCTTTGGCCCGCTTTACGGTGGTGTGCTGGTGCGTCGGAGGATGGGGGGGGCCGTGCTCCTCCCGATCCGATGAGGAAGAATAGGGATGCGGGCGGACCGCTTAGCGATCTCGCCGGCGGCATCCTAGGTGAATCATCTCGTCTTCCCTTAAGGATGGCATCCGTCGAATCCTCGCCCGTCGTTGGCGTCCTTTGTGCCCATCGCTCCTCCGTCTGGCCGTGAGATCTCGACTCTCATCTTTTGCGATGGTGAAAAAGTTCATTCGAGACCATATCTCATCATGCGCCTTCACCAAGAGTCCGTTCAAATGCTATTCCGGAGCGGCTCCGCCGAAATCCTTGTCGTCTTCGGAATCCATTCTTCCATCTTGGCTCGGTTAGCCCCTCTTTATTCGGCGTGCTACCTAAATCGGCCCTCCGGTTGATGCCTCCGATCCGGAAGTTGAACAATATCGGGTTCTTGAGTTCTACTACCTCTTCCCAAATTTCGGGCAAAAGGGTAACTCTATTGAATCTATGCACTTCAATTCGCCCTCGGCCCGGACTCCGTGTTTGGTTTTCCTCTCTCCCACCTCGGCTTTGCTCTTTGCCAAATACCAGACAATTCGTGGGGCCTTGCTACCGGTGAAAAAGACCTCGCTTGTGGTTTGATATATCATCGTGTCCTTTGCAAGCATAATCCCTCTAGTTACCCACTTGTGTCTCTCCCTTGTTTGCAATAGAGGTTCGTGTCCTTTAAACTGTCTAACCTTGAAGCATTGGCATTTGTTTTCCAGGGAACTCATTGTTGAGGATGCCCTTACCCACGGTTGATTGTTGATTATGCGGTTGATTTTCGATAACCGTTGTCTCGCACCTAACTGGAGGCGTTGGGTGAATTCGTGTTTGTGTCTCCCTCGAGGTGTCTTGGTCGACTTTCCTTAATCTTGGAACAGGCTGTACTTTTCCGATGTTTGTTCTATTAATTTGGTGGTCTATGTTGTATTCTTCATGCGAGTCGGGACTTGGGTATCCTTTGTCTGCGTTTGAACCATATCCATTTCCGTGTCTTGAGTTATTGAGTTTTATGATACTTCCGACAACTTTATTTGTGAAACAAGTTTTATTTCATCCAACCTTTATGCTATTAGTTTTGTGATCCATCTTTTAATTTTCATCAAGGGTTTGAAGCGGTCGGTCTAACAACAATCGTCAATCTGTCAAGACCTTGCTTATCTACATGTTTATAAGGTGGAACCTTCGGAATTGCTGCAATGCTTTCCAAAACTGGAAACTTGTTTGTCGAGGTGATGATCTTGAAATTTGCATTTAGTACTCGTTCCTTTTTGAATGCTTGTCTTAATTTTGTGAAATTGATGCACCGTATCTACACATGATTTATTGTTGTATACATCCATATATAGACAAGTCTATGTCTAACTTCTTATTCGGTGGTAGAACTAATTGTTGCATTTGGTTTTTGATGGTCGTTCTCTTTTTATAGGGCTAAGTATTTTCAACCTATCATTTATTTTAGGGATCGTTGATTTTTTGGGTGAAAAAAAAATGGGTTATAAAACCGACAGTTTCTCAAACATCATAGCGTTTGTCCGAAGCGTTCTTTGGAAGATTATGTTAAGCCTGGGAGTTCGCTGAATTTGCGATGTTCTTTGTTCTTAGTGCAAAGGATCGAAGACCATGACCATTAAATTTACCTCCTCCCTGAGTTCATGGGAGTAGGGTATTTTATGAAAAGCAACAAAGGGTTCTAGGTGGCATAGAAGGGCTTCTAAGCGTGCACATCTTAGATTATCATCAAGTTGCAGCCCGGCGTCGCATTTAGAAGAGGAGTGTTGAATACCTGGATTTGGGTTCCGTTCGGTGTGAATGCTGAAATCAGGCCTTGTGTTAGTTGTCGGTGTATGGAGTTATTTGTTGTTGCGTTGTTTTGAGCTTGGGTTTATGTAAACTTTATCGGACAACCGTTGTAGTCTTTGCACCGTGTGTAGGCATGCATTTTTGTTGCATGGATCATGAAGGAAATGTGTGGTTTTGCCGTTTTGCAGGCGAAGGACCATAAAATGCTATGGAACCAAGGTTAAGAGACATAAAGTAGATTTAATGTTTGATTGGAGAGATCGCGCTGCATTTGTAAGTGTCTTTGTTTGTATGTCTGCTGCTCTTATATATGTACATCATGCACACAATGCATGTACAACCATCTGTGTTGCGGTAGAGCTGCATGATGGTTGACTTGCATGGTTTGTCTTATATATGGTGATGGGTGCCTTGCGATGGAGCTCATTTGGGGTGCATTGTTTAATCCTCTCTTGTGGTTATAAAAAGCGACTTAAGTTTATTGGGTGTAGTTGTAGAAACAAAGCAAATGTAAGCATAACAGATTTTGCTTGTTTAGGTATTTTTATTCGGTTGGGAAAAATATTATAAAGGCGATAGGTTTGTTTGTAAATGTTTGCAGCCCTTTCTTTATGAAGTTGGATGGTGTAACAATACAACCATGAGTCTCTTTTCCGACACATGAGAGATGGAAAAGGAAAGCATAGAGAGCCACCACAATGGTGAACCAAACCTTTTTTGGCGTTATGTAGTGCTTGGTTACCGCTTTGGCAGTTTCTACTCAACATGCCACACGAAATCGTCTGATTCTAGCGTGACCTGGACACACAACCATGCTTTTGCCTTGTCGGCATTGATTTTCGTTTCTCTTGAATAATGTGCCTTTCACGCCACCCCCTCATGTGGCGTGAAAGGACAACACCAGCTGATAAAGTGTTTTTTCTACTAGATTGTGGCCCTCGTTGCATATCGTTTGGGTGGCTCTTTGCTCGAACCGTGGTTGCGAGAGTTCTTGCTTGTGAGGAGTCTGGATTGGGGGTTCCGGATAGCGGACTATTACCTTTGGCGGACTATAGGACTATGAAGATACAAGATTGAAGACTTGTCCCGTGTCGATGGGACTCTCCTTGGCGTGGAAGGCAAGCTTGGCAAATCAGATATGTAGATCTCCTCCGTTGTAACCGACTGTGTAATCCTAGCCCCCCGGTGTCTATATAAACCGGAGGTTTATCCGTGGGAAACAATCACAACAATCATACCATAGGCTAGCTTCTGGGTTTAGCCTCTCCGATTCTGGTAGATCAACTCTTGTACTACCCATATCATCAATATTAATCAAGCAGGAGTAGGGTTTTACCTCCATCGAGAGGGCCCAACCTGGTAAAACACGGCCCTTGTCTCCTCGTTACCATCCGCCTAGACGCATGCATCGGACCCCTACCCGAGATCCGCCGGTTTTGACACCGACATTGGTGCTTTCATTGAGAGTTCCTCCGGTCGCCACCATTAGGCTTGATGGCTCCTCCGATCATCGCATGGCGTAGTCCAGGTGAGATTTTTCCCCGACAGATTTTTGTATTCAGCGACTTTTGCATCGGGCCATTCTCTTGGCAACTGGAGCAGATTGAAAGCTACGCCTAGCCACCGGGTCAGGTTTGGAAGCTTGAACTACACGGCCGATATCTGCGGAGACTTGATCTTCGATGGATTCGAGCCTTGCCGAAAAGGCCGCGACCGCATGACGGGCATGATTTAGCTCGCCATCGACAATGTTCGTGAAGTCGCACTGCAACCGCCCGACCTTCAACTCGAGCCGATCGCGCCATCCATGAACGGGTGGCTGGACCTGCCATGGAGGCCGCGCCCCACGCAATTGAGCCGGATAGCCTTCGCGAGGCCTCGTGACTCCAAATTGCCGGACTCCTCTGACTCCGAGCTGCTCAGCTCCGCTAATCGAATCCGATTGGGCCGGTCATGGGGTTTACCGTGGATATCTTTTCAAGATTTCTTCAGCTGACATACTGAATTCACTAAGGTCTCTCTTTGTCGAAGAGTCCTGGCCGGACTACGCTCGCAGAGTCGGATGCGACGACGAAGAAATTCGCCGCCCACCCACCACCCACTTAATAGCCACCGTCAAGATTTGACCGACATGCTCGATTTCGACCAAGACATCGACGGTATGGATGACGATGTAGGAGATTTAACATGAACCACTGCCCAGAAAGCATCGACAACCACCTGCCTCACGATGTATACATGGTAGACACACCTAAAGGAAGCGACGACGAGGAACGGAGGGATACAATAATGATAGTCCCTCAAAAGCAGTAAAGCGGGCGTAAGGCCGCCCAAACCCCGCCGATAGAAACAACGGTCATACAGTCCCAGCGATAGAGCATGGTGAGCGGCGGACGACGACATGGTATCAAACAACCGTCCGATCAGGCAACACGGATAATAAACCAACAACCCATCCTCGACGAAGATAACAGTCCGACGACCTCACACCGGATAAACGTCGAGCGAAGGACCTCCATAAAAGGCTCGTGGCTACGCGCAAGCAGCCCTGAAAAAAGAAGCGGAAGCTCAAGACTGCGAAGATGCACTTAGAATCGATGGAGTAAAGTGCTCAACATCGCAGACAAATACGGCAGCAGCCACCACACAAAGAGCTACCCAAAGCGAAGCTATCGCTGAATTTGATGAGGAGGCCTTAGAGCCCCCTACCAAACAACAAATCAGCCATCCGGCCGGATAGAAGACCTCATAGGGCGGCAAACGACGCTGCACACAAGTCAACACGCGACCCACACAAGGACTCGATCAAAAGGACGACCCAACAGATCTATCTATGGGCCAATAAAGCATGCTCAAACACGCAATATAATACAACAAAACTCCGAACACCATGGTACACCCAATACAGGGTGTCGCCACCCCTATGTTTTACCGATGAGGTGCTGGACCATGAATTTCCAGAGGGATTCAAACCCGTAAACATAGAGGCATACGACGGAACAACAGACCCTAGGGTCTGGATTGAGGACTACATCCTCCACATTCACATGGCTCGAGGAGACGATCTCCACGCCATCAAATACCTACCCCTCAAGCTCAAAGGGCCAGCAAGGCATTGGCTCAAAAGCCTCCCCGAAAACACCATTGGAAGTTGGGAAGAGCTCGAGGACGCTTTCGGCAAATTTTCAAGGGACCTATGTCCGACCAACGGATGCGACGCCTTAAGTCATATAACTCAGCAGCCGGAGAGTCAGCCCAAAAACTCGAATAGGTTTCTTACTAAAAGAACCAAATAGTCGATCGTCCGGACCAAG
>JAHIAM010014319.1:0-15939 GCA_021605205.1 Aegilops longissima
CACTCACCGTTTTGGCCGATTCTGGCCCGTTTCGTGGTCTATTACTCACTGTTTTGGGGTCCCGGCGTGATTTCCACGATTAATGAACCCTGGGGTGCGTTTACGTGCCTGTCCTTAACACTAGCGTTTTTTGTCGATTCTGACGTGTTTCGTGGACTATTACTCACCGTTTTGGGGTCCCGAAGTGATTTCCATGCTTGTTGAACCCCAAGGTGCGCTTACGTGTCGATCATCAACACTCACCGTTTTGGCCGATTCTGGCCCGGTTCGTGGTCTATTACTCACTGTTTTGCGGTCCCAGAGTGATTTCCACGATTAACGAACCCTGGGGTGCGTTTACGTGCCGGTCATCAACACTCGCGGTTTTTGTCGATTCTGACCCGTTTCGTGGACTATTACTCACCGTTTTGGGGTCCCGAAGTGATTTCCATGCTTGTTGAACCCCAAGGTGCGCTTACGTGTCGGTCATCAACAGCAGCAGTTTTGGCGATTCTGGCCCGTTCATGGTCTATTACTCACTGTTTTGGGGTCGGGTGATTTCCACGATTAACGAACCACAGGGTGCGTTTCGTGCGGTCATCAACTTTTCGCGGTTTTGTCGATTTGACCCGTTTCGTGGACTATTACTCACCGTTTTGGGGTCGGTGATTTCCATGCTTGTTGGACCCCAAGGTGCGCTTACGTGTCGGTCATCAGCACTCACCGTTTTGGCCGATTCTGGCCCGTTTCGTGGTCTATTACTCACTGTTTTGGGGTCCCGGAGTGATTTCCACGATTAACGAATCCTGGGGTGCGTTTACGTGCCGGTCATCAAAACTCACGGTTTTTGTCGATTCTGACCCGTTTCCTGGACTATTACTCACCGTTTTGGGGTCCCGAAGTGATTTCCATACTTGTTGGACCCCAAATTGCGCTTACGTGTCGGTCATCAACACTCACCGTTTTGGCCGATTCTGGCCCATTTCGTGTTCTATTACTCACTGTTTTGCGGTCCCGGGGTGATTTCCACGATTAACGAACCACAGGTGCGTTTACGTGCGGTCATCAACACTTTCGCGGTTTTATTGATTCGACCCGTTTCATGGACTATTACTCACCGATTTGGGGTCCGGTGATTTCCATGCTTGTTGAACCCCAGTGCGCTTACGTGTCGGTCATCAACTTGACAGTTTTGGCGATTCTGGCCCGTTCGTGGTCTATTACTCACTGTTTTGCGGTCCGGGTGATTTCCACGATTAACGAACCACAGGTGCGTTTACGTGCGGTCATCAACACTTTCGCGTTTTTGTCGATTTGACCCGTTTCATGGACTATTACTCACCGTTTTGGGGTCCGGTGATTTCCATGCTTGTTGAACCCCAAGGTGCGCTTACGTGTCGGTCATCAACACAGCAGTTTTGGCGATTCTGGCCCGTTTCGTGGTCTATTAGTCCTGTTTTGGGTCGGGTGATTTCCACGATTAACGAACCACAGGGTGCGTTTACGTGCGGTCATCAAAACTCACGGTTTTTGTCGATTCGACCCGTTTCTGGACTATTACTCACCGTTTTGGGGTCCGGTGATTTCCATGCTTGTTGAACCCCAAGTGCGCTTACGTGTCGATCATCAACACTCACCGTTTTGGCGATTCTGGCCCATTTCGTGTTCTATTACTCACATTTTGCGGTCCGGGTGATTTCCACGATTAGCGAACCACAGGGTGCGTTTGCGCGGTCATCAACACTTTCGCGGTTTTATTGATTCGACCCGTTTAGTGGACTATTACTCACCGATTTGGGGTCCCGAGGTGATTTCCATGCTTGTTGAACCCCAAGGTGCGCTTACGTGTCGGTCACCAACATTGACAGTTTTGGCCGATTCTAGCCCGTTTCGTGGTCTATTACTCACTGTTTTGGGGTCTCGAAGTGATTTCCAAGATTAACGAACCCTAGGGTGCGTTTACGTGCCGGTCATCAACGCTCGCGGTTTTTATCGATTCTGACCCGTTTAGTGGACTATTACTCACCGTTTTGGGGTCGGTGATTTCCATGCTTGTTGAACCCCAAGGTGCGCTTACGTGTCGGTCATCAACACTCATAGTTTGGCGATTCGGCCCGTTTAAGTGGTCTATTGTTCTGCGGTCCCGGAGTGATTTCCACGATTAACGAACCCTGGGGTGCGTTTACGTGCCGGTCATCAAAACTCACGGTTTTTGTCGATTCTGACCCGTTTCCTGGACTATTACTCACCGTTTTGGGGTCCCGATGTGATTTCCATACTTGTTGAACCCCAATGTGCGCTTACGTGTCGATCATCTACACTCACCGTTTTGGCCGATTCTGGCCCATTTCGTGTTCTATTACTCACTGTTTTGCGGTCCCGGAGTGATTTCCACGATTAGCGAACCCTGGGTGCGTTTACGCGCCGGTCATCAACACTCGCGGTTTTTATTGATTCTGACCCGTTTCGTGGACTATTACTCACCGATTTGGGGTCCCGAAGTGATTTCCATGCTTGTTGAACCCCAAGGTGCGCTTACGTGTCGGTCACCAACATTGACAGTTTTGGCCGATTCTAGCCCGTTTCGTGGTCTATTACTCACTGTTTTGGGGTCTCGAAGTGATTTCCAAGATTAACGAACCCTAGGGTGCGTTTACGTGCCGGTCATCAACGCTCGCGGTTTTATCGATTCGACCCGTTTCATGGACTATTACTCACCGTTTTGGGGTCCGGTGATTTCCATGCTTGTTGAACCCAAGGTGCGCTTACGTGTCGGTCATCAACATTGAAAGTTTGGCGATTCTGGCCCGTTTAGTGGTCTTTTACTCACTGTTTTGGGGTCCGGTGATTTCCATGATTAATGAACCACAGAGTGCGTTTACGTGCGGTCATCAACACTTTCGCGTTTTTGTCGATTCGGCCCGTTTCATGGACTATTACTCACCGTTTTGGGGTCCCGAAGTGATTTCCATGCTTGTTGAACCCCAAGGTGCGCTTACGTGTCGGTCATCAACACTGACAGTTTTGGCCGATTCTGGCTTGTTTCTTGGTCTATTGCTCACTGATTTGGGGTCGGGTGATTTCCACGATTAACGAACCACAGGGTGCGTTCGTGCGATCATCAAAACTCACGGTTTTGTCGATTCGACCCGTTTCCTGGACTATTACTCGCCGTTTTGGGGTCCCGAAGTGATTTCCATGCTTGTTGAACCCCAAGGTGCGCTTACGTGTCGGTCGTCAACACTAACCGTTTTGGCCGATTCTGACAGTTTTCGTGTTCTATTACTCACTGTTTTGCGGTCCGGGTGATTTCCACGATTAGCGAACCACAGGAGTGCGTTTGCGCGGTCATCAACTTTTCGCGGTTTTATTGATTCGACCCGTTTCGTGGACTATTACTCACCGATTTGGGGTCCGGTGATTTCCATGCTTGTTGAACCCAAAGGTGCGCTTACGTGTCGGTCATCAACATTGGCAGTTTTGGCGATTCTGGCCGTTTCGTGGTCTATTACTCCTTTGTTTTGGGGTCTCGGTGATTTCCAGATTAACGAACCTAGGGTGCGTTTACGTGCGGTCATCAACGCTTCGCGGTTTTATCGATTCGACCCGTTTAGTGGACTATTACTCACCGTTTTGGGGTCGGTGATTTCCATACTTGTTGAACCACAAAGGTGCGCTTACGTGTCGGTCATCAACACTCATAGTTTGGCGATTCGGCCCGTTTAAATGGTCTATTGTTACTGCGGTCCGGGTGATTTCCACGATTAACGAACCACAGGGTGCGTTTACGTGCGGTCATCAAAACTCACGGTTTTGTCGATTCGACCCGTTTCTGGACTATTACTCACCGTTTTGGGGTCAGTGATTTCCATGCTTGTTGAACCCCAATGTGCGCTTCGTGTCGATCATCTACACTCACCGTTTGGCGATTCGGCCCATTTAGTGTTCTATTACTCTTTGTTTTGCGGTCCGGGTGATTTCCACGATTAGCGAACCACAGGGTGCGTTCTGCGCGGTCATCAACACTCGCGGTTTTATTGATTCGACCCGTTTAGTGGACTATTACTCACCGATTTGGGGTCGGTGATTTCCATGCTTGTTGAACCCCAAAGGTGCGCTTACGTGTCGGTCATCAACATTGCAGTTTTGGCGATTCTAGCCCGTTTCGTGGTCTATTACTCCTTTTTTGGGGTCTCGGTGATTTCCAAGATTAACGAACCCTAGGGTGCGTTTACGTGCCGGTCATCAACACTCGCGGTTTTATCGATTCTGACCCGTTTCATGGACTATTACTCACCGTTTTGGGGTCCCGAAGTGATTTCCATGCTTGTTGAACCCCAAGGTGCGCTTACGTGTCGGTCATCAACATTGAAAGTTTTGGCCGATTCTGGCCCGTTTCGTGGTCTTTTACTCACTGTTTTGGGGTCCCTGGGTGATTTCCATGATTAATGAACCACGGAGTGCGTTTACGTGCGGTCATCAACTTTTCGCGTTTTTGTCGATTCGGCCCGTTTCATGGACTATTACTCACCGTTTTGGGGTCGAAGTGATTTCCATGCTTGTTGAACCCCAAAGTGCGCTTCGTGTCGGTCATCAACAGCAGCAGTTTTGGCGATTCGGCTTGTTTCTTGGTCTATTGCTCACTGATTTGGGGTCCGGGTGATTTCCACGATAAGCGAACCACAGGGTGCGTTTACGTGCGATCATCAAAACTCACGGTTTTGTCGATTCGACCCGTTTCTGGACTATTACTCACCGTTTTGGGGTCGAAGTGATTTCCATGCTTGTTGAACCCAAAGTGCGCTTACGTGTCGGATCATCAACACTCACCGTTTTGGCGATTCGGCGTTTTCGTGTTCTATTACTCACTGTTTTGCGGTCCGGGTGATTTCCACGATTAGCGAACCACAGGAGTGCGTTTGCGCGGTCATCAACACTCGCGGTTTTATTGATTCGACCCGTTTGTGGACTATTACTCACCGATTTGGGGTCGGTGATTTCCATGCTTGTTGAACCCCAAGGTGCGCTTACGTGTCGGTCATCAACAACTTGCAGCAGTTTGGCGATTCTGGCCCGTTTCGTGGTCTATTACTCACGGTTTTGGGGTCTCGAAGTGATTTCCAAGATTAACGAACCCTAGGGTGCGTTTACGTGCCGGTCATCAACGCTCGCGGTTTTTATCGATTCTGACCCGTTTCGTGGACTATTACTCACCGTTTTGGGGTCCAGTGATTTCCATGCTTGTTGAACCCCAAAGGTGCGCTTACGTGTCGGTCATCAACACTCATAGTTTGGCGATTCTGGCCCGTTTAAGTGGTCTATTGTTACTGCGGTCCGGGTGATTTCCACGATTAACGAACACAGGGTGTGTTTACGTGCGGTCATCAACACTTTCGCCGTTTTGTCGATTCGACCCGTTTCGTGGACTATTACTCACCGTTTTGGGGTCGGTGATTTCCATGCTTGTTGAACCCCAAAGTGCGCTTACGTGTCGGTCATCAACACTTGCAGTTTGGCGATTCGGCCCGTTTCTTGGTCTATTGCTCACTGATTTGGGGTCGGGTGATTTCCACGATTAACGAACCACAGGGTGCGTTTACGTGCGGTCATCAAAACTCACGGTTTTGTCGATTCGACCCGTTTCTGGACTATTACTCACCGTTTTGGGGTCGAAGTGATTTCCATGCTTGTTGAACCCCAAGTGCGCTTACGTGTCGGTCGTCAACACTAACCGTTTGGCGATTCTGGCGGTTTTGCGATTCGGCCCGTTTCGTGGTCTATTACTCCTTTGTTTTGGGGTCTCGGTGATTTCCAAGATTAACGAACCTAGGGTGCGTTCGTGCGGTCATCAACGCTTCGCGGTTTTATCGATTCGACCCGTTTCGTGGACTATTACTCACCGTTTTGGGGTCGGTGATTTCCATGCTTGTTGAACCCCAAGGTGCGCTTACGTGTCGGTCATCAACACTCATAGTTTGGCGATTCTGGCCCGTTTAAGTGGTCTATTGTTCTGCGGTCCGGGTGATTTCCACGATTAACGAACACAGGGGTGCGTTCGTGCGGTCATCAACACTTTCGCGGTTTTGTCGATTCGACCCGTTTCGTGTTACTCACCGTTTTGGGGTCGAAGTGATTTCCATGCTTGTTGAACCCCAAAGGTGCGCTTACGTGTCGGTCATCAACAACTTGCAGTTTTGGCGATTCTGGCCCGTTCGTGGTCTATTACTCCTTTGTTTTGGGGTCTCGGTGATTTCCAAGATTCTGAACCTAGGGTGCGTTACGTGCGGTCATCAACACTTCGCGGTTTTATCGATTCGACCCGTTTAGTGGACTATTACTCACCGTTTTGGGGTCCGGTGATTTCCATGCTTGTTGAACCCCAAAGGTGCGCTTACGTGTCGGTCATCAACACTCATAGTTTGGCGATTCTGGCCCGTTTAAGTGGTCTATTGTTCTGCGGTCCGGGTGATTTCCGGATTAACGAACACAGGGGTGCGTTTACGTGCGGTCATCAACTTTTCGCGTTTTTGTCGATTCGACCCGTTTCATGGACTATTACTCACCGTTTTGGGGTCCGGTGATTTCCATGCTTGTTGAACCCAAGGTGCGCTTACGTGTCGGTCATCAACATTGAAAGTTTTGGCGATTCTGGCCCGTTCGTGGTCTTTACTCACTGCTTTGGGGTCCCTGAGTGATTTCCATGATTAATGAACCCTGGCGTGCGTTTACGTGCTGGTCATCAACACTCGCGTTTTTTGTCGATTCTGACCCGTTTCATGGACTATTACTCACCGTTTTGGTGTCCCGAAGTGATTTCCATGCTTGTTGAACCCCAAGGTGCGCTTACGTGTCGGTCATCAACACTGACAGTTTTGGCCGATTCTGGCCTGTTTCGTGGTCCATTAGTCACTAATTTGGGGTCCGGAGTGATTTCCACGATTAACGAACCCTGGGGTGCGTTTAAGTGCCGGTCATCAACGCTTGCGGATTTTATCGATTCTGACCCGTTTAGTGGACTATTACTCACCGTTTTGGGGTCAGTGATTTCCATGCTTGGTGAACCCCAAGGTGCGCTTACGTGTCGGTCATCAACACTCATAGTTTGGCGATTCGGCCCGTTTCGTGGTCTATTGTTACTGCGGTCGGGTGATTTCCACGATTAACGAACCAGGGTGCGTTTACGTGCGGTCATCAACACTCGCGGTTTTATCGATTGACCCGTTTACGTGTTACTCACCGTTTTGGGGTCCGGTGATTTCCATGCTTGTTGAACCCCAAGGTGCGCTTACGTGTCGGTCATCAACATTGAAAGTTTTGGCCGATTCTGGCCCGTTTCGTGGTCTTTTACTCCTTTGTTTTGGGGTCCGGTGATTTCCATGATTAATGAACCACAGAGTGCGTTTACGTGCGGTCATCAACACTCGCGTTTTTGTCGATTGACCCGTTTCATGGACTATTACTCACCGTTTGGGGTCCGAAATGATTTCCATGCTTGTTGAACCCCAAGGTGCACTTACGTGTCGGTCATCAACAACGGCAGTTTTGGCGATTCTGGCCTGTTTAGTGGTCTATTGCTCACTGATTTGGGGTCCCAGGGTGATTTCCACGATTAACGAACCACAGGGTGCGTTTACGTGCGGTCATCAAAACTCACGGTTTTGTCGATTCGACCCGTTTCTGGACTATTACTCACCGTTTTGGGGTCGAAGTGATTTCCATGCTTGTTGAACCCCAAAGTGCGCTTACGTGTCGATCGTCAACACTCACCGTTTGGCGATTCGGCCCATTTCGTGTTCTATTACTCCTTTGTTTTGCGGTCCGGGTGATTTCCACGATTAGCGAACCACAGGAGTGCGTTCTGCGCGGTCATCAAAACTTCGCGGTTTTATTGATTCGACCCGTTTAGTGGACTATTACTCACCGATTTGGGGTCGGTGATTTCCATGCTTGTTGAACCCCAAGGTGCGCTTATGTGTCGGTCAACAACTTGTGTTTTGGCGATTCGGCCCGTTTCGTGGTCTATTACTCACTGTTTTGGGGTCTCGAAGTGATTTCCAAGATTAACGAACCCTAGGGTGCGTTTACGTGCCGGTCATCAACGCTCGCGGTTTTTATCGATTCTGACCCGTTTCGTGGACTATTACTCACCGTTTTGGGGTCGGTGATTTCCATACTTGTTGAACCCCAAAGGTGCGCTTACGTGTCGGTCATCAACACTCATAGTTTCGGCCGATTCTGGCCCGTTTCGTCGTCTATTGTTCTGCGGTCCCGGAGTGATTTCCACGATTAACGAACCCTGGGGTGCGTTTACGTGCCGGTCATCAAAACTCACGGTTTTTGTCGATTCTGACCCGTTTCCTGGACTATTACTCACCGTTTTGGGGTCCCGAAGTGATTTCCATACTTGTTGAACCCCAATGTGCGCTTACGTGTCGATCATCTACACTCACCGTTTGGCGATTCGGCCCATTTAGTGTTCTATTACTCACTGTTTTGCGGTCCGGGTGATTTCCACGATTAGCGAACCACAGGAGTGCGTTTACGCGCGGTCATCAACTTTCGCGGTTTTATTGATTCGACCCGTTTAGTGGACTATTACTCACCGATTTGGGGTCCCGAAGTGATTTCCATGCTTGTTGAACCCCAAGGTGCGCTTACGTGTCGGTCACCAACATTGACAGTTTTGGCCGATTCTAGCCCGTTTCGTGGTCTATTACTCACTGTTTTGGGGTCTCGAAGTGATTTCCAAGATTAACGAACCCTAGGGTGCGTTTACGTGCCGGTCATCAACGCTCGCGGTTTTTATCGATTCTGACCCGTTTCATGGACTATTACTCACCGTTTTGGGGTCCCGAAGTGATTTCCATGCTTGTTGAACCCCAAGGTGCGCTTACGTGTCGGTCATCAACATTGAAAGTTTTGGCCGATTCTGGCCCGTTTCGTGGTCTTTTACTCACTGTTTTGGGGTCCCTGAGTGATTTCCATGATTAATGAACCCTGGAGTGCGTTTACGTGCGGTCATCAACACTTTCGCGTTTTTGTCGATTCGGCCCGTTTCATGGACTATTACTCACCGTTTTGGGGTCCGGTGATTTCCATGCTTGTTGAACCCAAGGTGCGCTTACGTGTCGGTCATCAACACTGCAGTTTGGCGATTCTGGCTTGTTTCTTGGTCTATTGCTCACTGATTTGGGGTCCCGGAGTGATTTCCACGATTAACGAACCCTGGGGTGCGTTTACGTGCCGGTCATCAAAACTCACGGTTTTTGTCGATTCTGACCCGTTTCCTGGACTATTACTCACCGTTTTGGGGTCCCGAAGTGATTTCCATGCTTGTTGAACCCAAAGGTGCGCTTACGTGTCGGTCGTCAACACTAACCGTTTTGGCCGATTCTGACAGTTTTCGTGTTCTATTACTCACTGTTTTGCGGTCCCGGAGTGATTTCCACGATTAGCGAACCCTGGGGTGCGTTTACGCGCCGGTCATCAACACTCGCGGTTTTTATTGATTCTGACCCGTTTCGTGGACTATTACTCACCGATTTGGGGTCCCGAAGTGATTTCCATGCTTGTTGAACCCCAAGGTGCGCTTACGTGTCGGTCATGCAACTTGCAGTTTGGCGATTCGGCCCGTTTCGTGGTCTATTACTCACTGTTTTGGGGTCTCGAAGTGATTTCCAAGATTAACGAACCCTAGGGTGCGTTTACGTGCCGGTCATCAACGCTCGCGGTTTTTATCGATTCTGACCCGTTTCGTGGACTATTACTCACCGTTTTGGGGTCCCGAAGTGATTTCCATACTTGTTGAACCCCAAGGTGCGCTTACGTGTCGGTCATCAACACTCATAGTTTGGCGATTCGGCCCGTTTAAGTGGTCTATTGTTCTGCGGTCCGGGTGATTTCCCGATTAACGAACTGGGGTGTGTTTACGTGCCGGTCATCAACACTCGCCGTTTTAGTCGATTCTGACCCGTTTCGTGGACTATTACTCACCGTTTTGGGGTCCCGAAGTGATTTCCATGCTTGTTGAACCCCAAGGTGCGCTTACGTGTCGGTCATCAACACTGACAGTTTTGGCCGATTCTGGCCTGTTTCTTGGTCTATTGCTCACTGATTTGGGGTCCCGGAGTGATTTCCACGATTAACGAACCCTGGGGTGCGTTTACGTGCCGGTCATCAAAACTCACGGTTTTTGTCGATTCTGACCCGTTTCCTGGACTATTACTCACCGTTTTGGGGTCCCGAAGTGATTTCCATGCTTGTTGAACCCCAAGGTGCGCTTACGTGTCGGTCGTCAACACTAACCGTTTTGGCCGATTCTGACCGTTTTCGCCGATTCTGGCCCGTTTCGTGGTCTATTACTCACTGTTTTGGGGTCTCGAAGTGATTTCCAAGATTAACGAACCCTAGGGTGCGTTTACGTGCCGGTCATCAACGCTCGCGGTTTTTATCGATTCTGACCCGTTTCGTGGACTATTACTCACCGTTTTGGGGTCCCGAAGTGATTTCCATACTTGTTGAACCCCAAGGTGCGCTTACGTGTCGGTCATCAACACTCATAGTTTCGGCCGATTCTGGCCCGTTTCGTGGTCTATTGTTCTGCGGTCCCGGAGTGATTTCCACGATTAACGAACACAGGAGTGCGTTCGTGCGGTCATCAACTTTTCGCGGTTTTGTCGATTCGACCCGTTTCGTGTTACTCACCGTTTTGGGGTCGGTGATTTCCATGCTTGTTGAACCCCAAGGTGCGCTTCGTGTCGGTCATCAACAACTTGCAGTTTTGGCGATTCTGGCCCGTTTCGTGGTCTATTACTCCTTTGTTTTGGGGTCTCGGTGATTTCCAAGATTCTGAACCCTAAGTGCGTTCGTGCGGTCATCAACGCTTCGCGGTTTTATCGATTCGACCCGTTTCGTGGACTATTACTCACCGTTTTGGGGTCCGGTGATTTCCATACTTGTTGAACCCCAAGGTGCGCTTACGTGTCGGTCATCAACACTCATAGTTTGGCGATTCTGGCCCGTTTAAGTGGTCTATTGTTCTGCGGTCCGGGTGATTTCCGGATTAACGAACACAGGGTGCGTTTACGTGCGGTCATCAACTTTTCGCGTTTTTGTCGATTCGACCCGTTTCATGGACTATTACTCACCGTTTTGGGGTCCGGTGATTTCCATGCTTGTTGAACCCCAAGGTGCGCTTACGTGTCGGTCATCAACATTGAAAGTTTTGGCCGATTCTGGCCCGTTTCGTGGTCTTTTACTCACTGTTTTGGGGTCCCTGAGTGATTTCCATGATTAATGAACCCTGGCGTGCGTTTACGTGCCGGTCATCAACACTCGCGTTTTTTGTCGATTCTGACCCGTTTCATGGACTATTACTCACCGTTTTGGTGTCCCGAAGTGATTTCCATGCTTGTTGAACCCCAAGGTGCGCTTACGTGTCGGTCATCAACAGCGCGATTTTGGCGATTCGGCCTGTTTCGTGGTCCATTAGTCACTAATTTGGGGTCCGGAGTGATTTCCACGATTAACGAACCCTGGGGTGCGTTTAAGTGCCGGTCATCAACGCTTGCGGATTTTATCGATTCTGACCCGTTTCGTGGACTATTACTCACCGTTTTGGGGTCCCGAAGTGATTTCCATACTTGGTGAACCCCAAGGTGCGCTTACGTGTCGGTCGTCAACACTCATAGTTTCGGCCGATTCTGGCCCGTTTCGTGGTCTATTGTTCTGCGGTCCCGGAGTGATTTCCACGATTAACGAACCTGGGGTGCGTTTACGTGCCGGTCATCAACACTCGCGGTTTTTGTCGATTCTGACCCGTTTCGTGTTACTCACCGTTTTGGGGTCCCGAAGTGATTTCCATGCTTGTTGAACCCCAAGGTGCGCTTACGTGTCGGTCATCAACATTGAAAGTTTTGGCCGATTCTGGCCCGTTTCGTGGTCTTTTACTCACTGTTTTGGGGTCCCGGAGTGATTTCCATGATTAATGAACCCTGGAGTGCGTTTACGTGCCGGTCATCAACACTCGCGTTTTTTGTCGATTCTGACCCGTTTCATGGACTATTACTCACCGTTTTGGGGTCCCGAAGTGATTTCCATGCTTGTTGAACCCCAAGGTGCGCTTACGTGTCGGTCATCAACACTGACAGTTTTGGCCGATTCTGGCCTGTTTCGTGGTCTATTAGTCACTGATTTGGGGTCCCGGAGTGATTTCCACGATTAACGAACCCTGGGGTGCGTTTACGTGCCGGTCATCAAAACTCACGGTTTTTGTCGATTCTGACCCGTTTCCTGGACTATTACTCACCGTTTTGGGGTCCGGTGATTTCCATGCTTGTTGAACCCCAAGGTGCGCTTACGTGTCGGTCGTCAACACTCACCGTTTTGGCCGATTCTGGCCCATTTCGTGTTCTATTACTCACTGTTTTGCGGTCCGGGTGATTTCCACGATTAGCGAACCACAGGAGTGCGTTCTGCGCGGTCATCAAACTTCGCGGTTTTATTGATTCGACCCGTTTAGTGGACTATTACTCACCGATTTGGGGTCGAAGTGATTTCCATGCTTGTTGAACCCAAAGTGCGCTTATGTGTCGGTCCAACAACTGCAGTTTTGGCCGATTCTGGCCCGTTTCGTGGTCTATTACTCACTGTTTTGGGGTCTCGAAGTGATTTCCAAGATTAACGAACCCTAGGGTGCGTTTACGTGCCGGTCATCAACGCTCGCGGTTTTTATCGATTCTGACCCGTTTCGTGGACTATTACTCACCGTTTTGGGGTCCCGAAGTGATTTCCATACTTGTTGAACCCCAAGGTGCGCTTACGTGTCGGTCATCAACACTCATAGTTTCGGCCGATTCTGGCCCGTTTCGTGGTCTATTGTTCTGCGGTCCCGGAGTGATTTCCACGATTAACGAACCTGGGGTGCGTTTACGTGCCGGTCATCAACACTCGCGGTTTTTGTCGATTCTGACCCGTTTCATGGACTATTACTCACCGTTTTGGGGTCGGTGATTTCCATGCTTGTTGAACCCCAAGGTGCGCTTCGTGTCGGTCATCAACATTGAAAGTTTTGGCGATTCGGCCCGTTCGTGGTCTTTTACTCACTGTTTTGGGGTCCCGGGGTGATTTCCATGATTAATGAACCTGGGGTGCGTTTACGTGCCGGTCATCAACACTCGCGTTTTTGTCGATTCTGACCCGTTTCATGGACTATTACTCACCGTTTTGGGGTCCCGAAGTGATTTCCATGCTTGTTGAACCCCAAGGTGCGCTTACGTGTCGGTCATCAACACTTGAGCGTTTTGGCGATTCGGCCTGTTTAGTGGTCCATTAGTCACTAATTTGGGGTCGGGTGATTTCCCGATTAACGAACCACAGGGTGCGTTTAAGTGCGGTCATCAACGCTTGCGGTTTTATCGATTCGACCCGTTTAGTGGACTATTACTCACCGTTTTGGGGTCCCGAAGTGATTTCCATGCTTGTTGAACCCCAAGGTGCGCTTACGTGTCGGTCATCAACACTTCACAGTTTGGCGATTCTGGCCCGTTCGTGGTCTATTACTCACTGTTTTGCGGTCCGGGTGATTTCCACGATTAACGAACCACAGAGTGCGTTCTGCGCCCGGTCATCAAACAGCGGTTTTATTGATTCTAACCCGTTTCATGGACTATTACTCACCGATTTGGGGTCCCGAAGTGATTTCCATGCTTGTTGAACCCAAGGTGCGCTTATGTGTCGGTCATCAACTTGCGCAGTTTGGCGATTCTGGCCCGTTCGTGGTCTATTACTCCTTTGTTTTGGGGTCTCGGTGATTTCCAGATTAACGAACCTAGGGTGCGTTTACGTGCCGGTCATCAACGCTCGCGGTTTTTATCGATTCTAACCCGTTTCGTGGACTATTACTCACCGTTTTGGGGTCCAGTGATTTCCATGCTTGTTGAACCCAAGGTGCGCTTACGTGTCGGTCATCAACACTCATAGTTTGGCGATTCTAGCCCGTTTAGTGGTCTACTTTTCTGCGGTCCGGGTGATTTCCACGATTAACGAACACAGGGTGCGTTCGTGCGGTCATCAACTTTTCGCGGTTTTGTCGATTCGACCAGTTTCGTGGACTTTCACTCACAGTTTTGGGGTCCCGAAGTGATTTCCATGCTTGTTGAACCCCAAGGTGCGCTTACGTGTCGGTCATCAACATTGAAAGTTTTGGCCGATTCTGGCCCGTTTCGTGGTCTTTTACTCACTGTTTTGGGGTCCCGGAGTGATTTCCATGATTAATGAACCCTGGAGTGCGCTTACGTGCCGGTCATCAACACTCACGTTTTTGTCGATTCTGACCCGTTTCATGGACTATTACTCACCGTTTTGGGGTCCCGAAGTGATTTCCATGCTTGTTGAACCCCAAGGTGCGCTTACGTGTCGGTCGTCAACACTCACCATTTTGGCCGATTCTGGCCCATTTCGTGTTCTATTACTCACTGTTTTGCGGTCCCGGAGTGATTTCCACGATTAACGAACCCTAGGGTGCGTTTACGCGCCGGTCATCAACACTCGCGGTTTTTATTGATTCTGACCCGTTTCGTGGACTATTACTCACCGATTTGGGGTCGGTGATTTCCATGCTTGTTGAACCCCAAAGGTGCGCTTACGTGTCGGTCATCAACTGCTTGACAGTTTTGGCCGATTCTGGCCCGTTTCGTGGTCTATTACTCACTGTTTTGGGGTCTCGAAGTGATTTCCAAGATTAACGAACCCTAGGGTGCGTTTACGTGCCGGTCATCAACGCTCGCGGTTTTTATCGATTCTAACCCGTTTCGTGGACTATTACTCACCGTTTTGGGGTCCCGAAGTGATTTCCATACTTGTTGAACCCCAAGGTGCGCTTACGTGTCGGTCATCAACACTCATAGTTTCGGCCGATTCTGGCCCGTTTCGTGGTCTACTGTTCTGCGGTCCCGGAGTGATTTCCACGATTAACGAACCTGGGGTGCGTTTACGTGCCGGTCATCAACACTCGCGGTTTTTGTCGATTCTGACCCGTTTCGTGGACTTTCACTCACCGTTTTGGGGTCCCGAAGTGATTTCCATGCTTGTTGAACCCCAAGGTGCGCTTACGTGTCGGTCATCAACGTTGAAAGTTTTGGCCGATTCTGGCCCGTTTCGTGGTCTTTTACTCACTGTTTTGGGGTCCCGGAGTGATTTCCATGATTAATGAGTCCTGGAGTGCGCTTACGTGCCGGTCATCAACACTCGCGTTTTTTGTCGATTCTGACCCGTTTCATGGACTATTACTCACCGTTTTGGGGTCCCGAAGTGATTTCCATGCTTGTTGAACCCCAAGGTGCGCTTACGTGTCGGTCATCAACACTGACAGTTTTGGCCGATTCTGGCCTGTTTCGTGGTCTATTAGTCACTGATTTGGGGTCGGGTGATTTCCCGATTAACGAACCACAGGGTGCGTTTACGTGCCGGTCATCAAAACTCACGGTTTTTGTCGATTCTGACCCGTTTCCTGGACTATTACTCACCGTTTTGGGGTCCCGAAGTGATTTCCATGCTTGTTGAACCCCAAGGTGCGCTTACGTGTCGGTCGTCAACACTCACCATTTTGGCCGATTCTGGCCCATTTCGTGTTCTATTACTCACTGTTTTGCGGTCCCGGAGTGATTTCCACGATTAACGAACCCTGGGGTGCGTTTACGCGCCGGTCATCAACACTCGCGGTTTTTATTGATTCTGACCCGTTTCGTGGACTATTACTCACCGATTTGGGGTCCCGAAGTGATTTCCATGCTTGTTGAACCCCAAGGTGCGCTTACGTGTCGGTCACCAACACTGACAGTTTTGGCCGATTCTGGCCCGTTTCGTGGTCTATTACTCACTGTTTTGGGGTCTCGAAGTGATTTCCAAGATTAACGAACCCTAGGGTGCGTTTACGTGCCGGTCATCAACGCTCGCGGTTTT
>JAHIAM010014321.1:0-12338 GCA_021605205.1 Aegilops longissima
AGCGGCATAAGTCTTTAGGGACCGAAAAAACCTCTCGAACAGCGACGGCTCTCGCCTTATCATGACGGTCAGTTTTAGCTTTCTCCTTTGAGGTGCTCGACCGGAATAAGCTGGGGCTGTCGCGATGGTTCTCCCGATGCTACCTTAGCCGATATAGCGGGCGTGGTACCAATACGGGGCAGGGCAAAAACTATTGACCCAAGACATGATTGAACCAATTCATATAATGCTATAAGTGTGGACTTTATCGCACCATAATTTTGGGATACTTAAGCCCTGGTGTGTTGGCCGTACCAAAGTGTCTGGTTGCAACATGTTGAAATGAACATATGTATATATAAAGGAAGTAGATCAATAATAAGCAAAAGCTATGTATTGTTTATTCAAAAAGGTACTGCAATGGGCGAGCGATACAAATAGTCACGATAAGCAAGGGATGGGACTATCTAACATGTCCCCCTCAAGGGTAAGTTCGGGATGGTATGTAAAATAGGTATAATGCCTGTTAGAGACCACTGAACACTTGGCGTGGCTTTCCGCTTCCTGGCTGTTGCATCGTGAGTTCGGCGATTCAAGTGCGGACAGGACTTCTGAAGGCGGAGTCCGAAAGTAAAAAGAAAAGAAAAAAAAAAAAGAAAAAAAGTGACACAAATGGGAGCCCCTAGTGCGGTCGAGCCGTATTCTTGGCGTGCCGTTGTCTTGCCGCTCCCATATGCCCAGGTATCTCTAGGCGTAATTATATCGCGTAATACTAGTTCGCAATTTGAGGCTGGGGTTGGGGCGGATTGCTACTCGTGCTTGAATCGTGCCGGTGGTCTTGTTGCAGGTTACTCTGGGGCGCTTGGCTGTGTCGGGGCGGCTTAGTGGCGGACTCGAGAATACCGTGAGAGGCGCTTTGCACCTCCGCGCGAGACCGCCGTATGCTCCTCCGTTCGGAGAAGGCGTTCGGTGTTTCCATTGACCGTGATTACTCCTCGAGGCCTGGCATCTTGAGCTTGAGGTATCGTGGTCGGCACCGCATTGAACTTGCAAATGCGGTTCGTCCGGCGATGCATGATAACCGCTGCGGAATGGGGCGATGTGAATTGACTCTTACCGGGGTTATCCGGGGATCGAAGACCCCGAGTGTAAATGAGCCCGTACAATGGCCTCTACACCGGTATGGCGCCTTTAAAGGTCGTCTTTGTAGGTTTAATCCTTGAGGGTCAATGCCCATTTTGCCTTGTATCCGATAAAGCGAGTTCAGGCTGCTGCCCGTCCATCGGGACTCTAGTGAGGTGAAATCGTCGATAATTGGGTCAAGAACCAATGCGGCGAAGCCCGTGGCAATGCTAGTGGGGCAGTCCCTTGATCGAAGGTGATCGGGCAGGAAGACCATGGGTTTAACCGGGCGGGCTCCCGCATATCGTCCCTTAGTGCCCTTCCGCTCCCTTTTGGGTATGTGGGTTGCGTATATCATATTCACCGTCCGCACTTGTGTAAAAACCCTTACATCCTTTATTGTTGGGCGGGGCTCCTCCTCGTCATCGCTATACAGCCCCTTGTCATTGAGTTGCATTTAACGCACCTTGCTTGAACACCCAACAGTCCTGTGATGTGATTGGCTGGTTTTGAGGTGCCATGTATCGCTGGCGATATATTCGGTCCAAGTTGGGTGGGCCACAGGTATTTCTTTTGAATGGCTTCTTCCGCTGACGGGTTTAGACCTCTGAATCCGGCATTGGCACGTATCTTGATGTTCGCTGTTAATCGGCGCTTGTTCTTATTGCGGCGACCTGCCATTGTTGTCCTTGGTATCCGGACTATCGGGATGTTTGGCCAAGTTGTTGCTTGAGCTAGCCAGCTGTCCTCTCCCTTAAAGCGAGTCATGAGGGTTGTGAGGGCTGCCATAATTCGGCTTTTCCTGTCCTAGGTGCGGGCAAGCCACTCGTCGCGGATGTTATGTTTGAAGGCTGCAAGAGCCTCGCATCCGGACAGTCACGATTTGATTTTCTTTGTTGGAACCGAGTCCGTATGCGGCGATTCTTACAGCTGCTGAATTATGTGGCTAAGGTCATGCTGCGGTGGTGCACATATGTGCCTGGAAGTTATCGAGGAATCCGGCTTCGGGTCCTCCCAACAACCAATTGATTCTCTGGCAAGCTGTTGAGCCAATGCCGAGCTGGTCCTTTAAGCAGGGAGGTATTTGATGGCATGTAGATCATCACCGGGGCCATGTGGATATGGAGGAGATAATCCTCGATCCGGACCCTTGGGATCTGTGGTACCATCGTATGATTGGTGTTTGGGCTTAAAGCCCTCGGGATTTGATGATCCATTACTTCGTCTGAAGCATAGTGGGTGTCGCGCCTCCTGCTAGGCTATATCCGGCGTAGCTCATATGAGCTTTGTCTCTGTGTTGGCCTGGCGGTTTCTTTGTATCCTGTGCGGTAATCATCCCGTGTTCTGGGCGCCGCGATCCGTGGATCGATATTGTATGTTTTGTTATCCTCAATATATCTAATAAGTCCGAGCGTTTTCCCTTGCCTTGGTACTTTTTGAGTGGCGTCGGGGTGTGGCTTGGCGGAGGGCAGAGGCTTCTCGCGTGACCGAGGGGTGTGGTCTGCCATGTCGTGCACTGCGACTTGGGTGCTTCCTCCTCTAGTCGAACAGCGGCCTGCGTTTGGGGTAGCTTTTGGAGGCGTCGAGTTCATACTCTTGGCTGCAAGGACTTGAGTCCATCACTAGCAGGTCTTGATCAGCTCTAAGCTGTTGCTGCTTTTCTTGAGGCTGCTTCGTGGCTATAAGCCTGCGTTTGAAATGCTCTGTTGGCGGGATCCTCGAGGCACGACAAATTCATCGTCGTCGAGGCTTGCCTCATCTTGAGAGGGGCGCATAATTATGTCCTCGACCTCTCTTTACTGCCGCACTATCGGCGGACTTGCTTCTCCCTCCTCTGGCTGAGTCCTGTTTGGAGGGTTCCCTCGGCACTATCCGGTGTTATTATCTCCGTGCGGAATCACCGTTTTATTGTGGTGGGATTTAGGCGGCGCGGGCGTCGGCCAACGGCTGTTTCTTGGAGGGTCATCCTCCGTTGTTCCCTCGCCGTTCCATCTTTGGGATGTCCACCATGTATATGTCATATGGAGGTGGCCTTCGGTGCCACTGAACCTGGGTCTTGGTGTCTCCGGCGAATCGTCCATACCGTCGATGTCTTGGTCGTAGTCTAACATGTCGGTTAAATCATCGGCAGTGGCTACAAAGTGGGTGGTGGGTGGGCGTTGAATTTCTTCGTCGTCCGCATCCCAACCTTCCTGTCCGTGGTCGGCGGGGCTCTCCGGATAAAGGGAGACTTTAGTGAATTCAGGATGTCGCCAAAGGCGAGTCTTTGAAAGATGTCCCGTGATTGAACTCCATGGCGGGCGTGTCGGATTCGATTGGCGGGAAGTAGCGGAGGTTGAGTCCGGAAAGAGTCCGGCACCCTGGGTCGAGTCGCCGCAAAGGACAGGGATGGAGTTCGGCTCGATCGCCGTAGAGATTATAGCCCAGGCGGTGTCAACTACTCGTCCTCGATCCAGAATCGGCTCCGGATTAGGGTGGGCCGGATCTTGGTGCGGCCTCAGGGGCCTTTATTCGGCTGCAAGTGAGATCATGCCCGCCGAGACAGTGCGGTTGCGCTTGGCTGCGGCTTCGAATTAATCCGAAGATCAAGTCTCCAGCGGATATCGGTCGTGTAGTTCAAACTTCCAAATCTGACACGATGGCCAGGGCGTAGCTCTCGATCTGCTCGGATGGCCAACAAATTGGCCTTGATTGCAAAACGCCGAACCACGAAGATCTGTGCGGGAGAAAACTCTCACCCTGGACCGGCGTCGTTGTTGATGGAAAGGCCATCGGGCCTCTACTTTGACGACCTGGAGGAACTCTCAATGAAACCAGCAATGGGGTGTCAAAACGGCGGATCTCGGAGTGGGGTTCCCAGTACGTCTAGGCGGATGGTAAAAGGAGACAAGGGACACAATGTTTTACCAGTTGGGCCTCTTGATGGAGTAATACCCTACTCACCTTGATTAATATTGATGATATGGGTAGTACAAGAGTAGATCTACCACGGATCAAGGGCTAAACCTAAAGCTAGCCTATGGTATGATTGTTGTTCTGTCCTATGGTTAAAACCCTCCGTTTATATGACCTGGGATGGTTAGGGTTACCACCGAGTGGGTTACAATGGTAGAGATCACATCCGATATACATGGCTGCCTTCCACGCCAAGAAAGTCCCATTAGGACACGGGGCGAAGTCTTCAATCTTGTATCTTCATAGTCTTGGAGTCGAGGCGTGGCGATGATGCAGCTGTCGGACACCCCCTAATCGGGACTCCTCATGCGTGTACATACTACGTGCGGCGCCTCTACTCACGACACGTGCGGCGCCTCTACAGCAACCGGTATATGCGTACGTTTGCGACCAAATGAGCAATGCTTTCGTGCGCTTCGACCAGGTGGGTCGGTATCGAGCACTTCCTTGCCTGCGAAGATGTGGTAGTGGGTCCCAGCGATCGGGGGGTATTCATTTTTTTGCGTAATGGACTTCCGCATGCGAAGATAGCTGGTGGGTCGAGCATCCCAGCAGCGATAACGTTTTTCACGAAATCTGAGCCCTTTCGGTGGGTCCACGATGTCGGTGGAAGAATCATTATTTTGCGGCGTAATAAGGGGCATTTCCTTGCGTGCGGCCTGGACCCGGCTCGGCCTCTCATTCTGATCCGCCGGATGCATGTCGATTAGTTGACCACGTTGACCAGGCAGCCGAGCACCCGGCGGTGGGCGGCAGCGAACCTAGAAAACGACACGGATACGAGGAAGACTTGAGTTGTTTCCCACGGAAGGGAAATAAATACGAGGTTTCTTGTTAATCTGCCGTCATGGGAGAATAACAGCGGTGTGGGTGAGTAGAGGATGGCTAGGCCAGCGATGAGAATGCAATTGGGTGGTGAGGCTAACAATGCGACATGGGAAGAGGGCAGATCCGTGGCGCTTGTTTGAGCAGTGGAGCAGGAAGGCAGAGATTGAAGAAGCACGGCGGATTGGATGGACATCCAACGATCCTTTGCTGTCGTCAACCTTTTTGGAAAGCCTCAAATATGTGGAAAACAACATACAAGCCATCTGCCATTATTTCTAATAATTTACAGCCATTTGCTAATTCTTAAGGTTTTTGGAGCCCATATTCTTTTGTTAGCAGCCCATATTGTGGCCACGGTTAAAAATTATACAAAATTTTGCATATTTCGGTGCGGTCGAACTGTTTTAATCCAAAATTTGACTCACATTCAAACTGATTTTAAAATAAATGTATATCAATATAAAATCAACAAATTCTCCATGCATAAAATTAATGTAATTTAAAATCTCAAATGAAAAAAATATTTGAAACTAATTGCGGTTTGATGTGTTTTAAAATGTACCCATTTCTCATTCTTGATAGGCCATTTTCTCGGCCAGCAGAATGAAGCTCTCCTCGTCTTGAAAGATTTGCAGCCAGCACGACAAGCGACTTACTTGGCAAATCACAAAAAACTGGGTTGTGGCCGTGGACCCGGTATCGGCCTCTCCGTCTGTACTCTTCGATGGAAGTCGGTCGTTGACCCATTGACCACGCAGCGCCGAGCACAAAGCGGTGGACGGCAATGACCTAGGAAGAGATGGCGCGGAGCGGGGAAGACAGGCGATGGATGCCCACGGAGAATCTGAGGTTCACTGGTTAATTCTGGCGTGAGGCTGCCGTCGCCCTGAGAATAACAGGGGTGTGGGTGAGTAGGGATACCACAGGCCAGCGGTGGGAGTAGTAAAGGCGGTGAGGCCTCCGGCATCACAACCCGACCACGAGAGAGCAGGAACACCTTGACAGGCCAGCCCTTTGGTAGGCTGGACAAGAAGACCAGGGTTGAAGAAGCACTATGGCCGTTGGATGGACATCGTCTGTTCTTTGAGCTAGAATCGTTCATATTGACTAAGTTGACAAAGCCCTCCGTCCTCGTCAACTTAGTAGGCCCTAAGTCAACCACTATGGTGGGTCCCACTAGCGAGGGTATTCATTTTTTGGTGCGTAATAAGAGGCACTTCCTTGCGTGCGAAGATATAGCTGGTGGGTCCGACACTGTAGGGGGCGTTTTTCGCGAAATCTGAAGCCCTTCCCGTCACGATTACGCGTACGGTGCGTAATAAGGAGAACTTTCCTGCGTGCGACCATGGACCTCGTGGGTCCCAGCCCGAGCTCTCCGTCTGATCCTCTTCGATGACTCTCGTATGTTGACCACCTTGGCGGCCATCACCGTGATGTGGACTGGCGAGCCCAGGCTGAGCGACCGGAGATGGGGAAAACCAGCGGCGGTGGAGTCGCGAGGAGTGGAAAACTTGACTGGTTGGAGTGCGAGGTGGGCCTACACTCGGAGAGAATAACAGGAGTGCGGTGGAGGATGGCCTGCCGTCGGTGAGGTAGCGTTTATTTGAGGGCAAAACAACGCCGCTTGCGCTTGAAAGGCTGGGCGGCCAGTTCGGCAGCATTGGGGAAGAAGGCGAAGATTGAAGAAGAATGCGGCCGTTGGATGTAAATCCGCGCCTTCTTAAACTTCGACCTCTGGCCCACATGTCAGCAGGTCCATTTGTTTTAGTCCATTTGGTGGGCTGGGTGAAACAATGATGTAGCATCTATGCAGCCCGTTTAAATCCCATTTGCATTTTCTCGAAATCCATGGACTTGCTGGGCTGGGTGAAAATATCATGTTGGGCTAGGCGAATGTTATAAAACATAAACACATGATTGCCGCGTTAGTAAAATCTTTGCAAGCTTATGTCATAATCACTAGGAGTTAACTTGGCAAGTTATATATAAACAATTATTATTATTATTTTATGAACTTTCAACTTACGAAATAAAATATCATTTTAATTTGATGAGTTAATAGTGCATGGGTATTATTATTTTTAGGCTAGGCGTGGACAGTTGAGTTGGTTCTAGGGAAAATCTTTGGGAGAAAACTCATTTACATCGAAAAAAGTGGGAGAAAATTGAGACCTGGGTCCACAGAGGAATATGTTGGGAGGAAGGAGATTCAAAACACGGCAGCCGAGTGAACTAGTTTTTTACGGACAAGTGAACTAGTTTACATACATAAGCAAATAGCCACTAAAAAAGCAATCAGGTTAATGGGTTCTTAAAAGAAATATTTCGGACAAAACAGATAATTACGACACATAGGCTAATGCATGAAACACTCGGATGATAAAGGTGCTTATAAGCAGATAAAGTACAACATCTAGACCTTCACAGCCTTGATCATGGGCTGGGCTGTCCGTGTACTTCGATTCGAGGAAGCGACCGCCCTCATGTCCAAGATCTGCTGTACATGTCGTAGCATGCGTATCGTCCTTGCCGCTAGGTTATGTAGGCTAGATTGAAGGTACCTCCCGTGTTGGTCGTCTTCTTTCATGTTGGCGTGTCGGGTGATGATGGTCTCGGCGAGGTCAACCAGGAGTCCTTCTCCGCCCGTTCCGATGATCTTGTATTGCTTATGGATGTCACAAGCTTTTGCACGGATGGCGAATCGTCGCGTTCTTCCTTCTCTCCCGTAGCGAAGGTGCGGTCGGTCTGCCGATAAACGGAATGCTCGAACCTGGTGCAGCCATAGGGGGCGGGAGCTTCACGAGTCCGTATCGTTGGTTGTACATCACATTCAACTTGGTGCAGCCATAGGACTGAGCAGGAACTAACTCCTTGTTGAAGTCCATATCCGCAAGCTCACCCCTCGGATCGCCATTGGAGTCTCTTGGTGAGCAGTGTGTGGCGGCCAGCGATTCATTTTTCAGCTCTTGGGGCTGGATTCAACGATGGCTAAGTGTGTACATCGACAACGATTACTACCCTCCTCTCTGCCGCCCGGCGGAAGATGCACCCTCGGCGCATTCAGCGCCTCCATTAAGAAACCTACTCCGGCCACCGTCGGTTCACGGCGGTCGTTATCTTTGTAATAAGGAGTTAGTGGTCACTTTACTTAAATTTAATTAGCTTTAATAGAAATTTATACTTAAAACAAGCAATGCATTGGCTCGTTCTATCGATTGCCCGGGATCAACATGCACAACAATTAGAATTATTATTCTCGGGCCTTTACGATCAACACATTTGTGCACTTTCACAAAGATAATACTACCAAGTTTGAACTGTTTGTTATGGTTGTTGTCCTCTGCATCATCATCCGTGTTTCCCGCTTGCAAGATTGAACCAACAAATAAGATCCAAATAATAAGTACAACAAAGATGCCTACACATCTCATTGATTCCCACTTGCAAGATTGAACCAACAAATAAGATCCAAATAATAAGTACAACAAAGATGCCTACACATCTCATTGATTCCCACTTGCAAGATTGAACCAACAAATAAGATTCAAATAATAAGTACAACAAAGATGCCTACAATCTCATTGATTCCCAGCTTGCAAGATTCAGAACCAACCCATTAGAGCCTTTTGATAAAGTGAATATCGGGATTAAATCCATCTTGGCTAGCCATGTCATACAATCGAAGAACTTGGCGAATGCTCTTGCCGTCACAACATCGTAGTTGAGTATTCCTGTTTCAGCCAAACAAGGAGAAGGAGAGCATGATTTCACTTTAATAGCGGCCTCCTTGAACTCAACCTCCAGCTCCACTAGGATGAGGTGCTGGAGTTCCATGATTCAATTCATGCGCCTTTTCTGAGTTCACGAAATGAAGCAAAATTGCATCATTCAGCTAGCAAAGTACTTGCTCTTGTGAGCTGGGGTTCTTCTTTAGTAGTTGCACTAAAATTGAGGAACATTAAGGTTGGTTGTCCGGCTCATGTAAGGTGCAACTATAATTTTCTTATCCTTTTGTGCAGTTCCACTAAAATAAAGTGCCATTGTGGTGGAGTGTGGCTCCATCTTGCAAAGGCTAATAAAATGTTGCGAGATTACCGGAGAACTTGCGGAGATTTTGGAAACTCAATCACCATTTTGTGCAGTTCCACCAAAATTGAGAGATGTTGCCCGTGACATTTTAGTTGACGCACAGACACTCATTCAAAAAAGTGTTTTGTGCAGTTCACCAAAGTCAAATAGCAACAAGGTGAAATGGATATCCTATCTGCACAAAATGATAGAAAGTAAGCGTTCTTTGGTCAATAAGAATATAAACATATACAAAATGAAAAAAGCATCTTAATTATGTTCATGGCAATCACCAAAGACAGTAGAAATTTTAAAACTCGCAATGCTTCATGTTACGAAGCATTACGATCAACAATGAGATTCCTCAAATATGGGATTACTTTAATGGTGGCATTGCTTGTTTACGGAACCGATAAATCAACAGCAGCTAAAGAGTTGGTTTAAGGGCATGGGACCGTGGGGACACGGGACACTCGGCAGCGTAAAGGACAACTTACTTATCATCTTGGGGAAAACAGGAGGTGCCATTTGTAACACAGTTTAATTGCATCTTATCCTGGAGGCATTAGATTAACAATAACCTGGTTAGACATGTCCCTAAGGTAACAGTGTGATCGCTTCATTTACATGCCCACATTAACAACACAAAAGGTTGGTATAAGGACATCGACGGTGGGCGCATCGGCACAATGTACCTACAAGGAGGCATAAAGTGGTGATGCGAGCTTTCACGCTATGTGAGGCAGCAAACCTAATCCTAGAGACCTTGTACTATGTGAGGGCAGCAAATCTAATCCGGAGACCTTTTACTATGTGAGGGCAGCAAATCTAATCACGAGACCTTTTACTATGTGAGGCAGCAAATCTAATCCGGAGACCTTTTACTATGTGAGGGCAGCAAATCTAATCTGAGACCTTTTACTATGTGAGGCAGCAAATCTAATCCGAGACCTTTTACTATGTGAGGCAGCAAATCTAATCCGGAGACCTTTTACTATGTGATGGCAGCAAATCTAATCTGGACATACTCTTTGACTTGTCCAGGCGCCACTTTCTATCCTTTTTCAACCAATAATAGATATGTTCCTTATCCGGTTTGTCTGCTTTTCCCATTATTTCCCTTTTCAACCAAGAGACGGTTGGGTATCCGGTCTCTACTACTTCCCATATTATTTCCTCTTTGAATCAAGTCCTAGATTCATGCTACAACTTTCCCCCTTTCTTCGTTGTTTGAACAAAGCCCTAGATTGAATGCATGAAGTAGCTTTACCTCTAATAATACTAAAAATTTAGGTTGGCTTTGGAAGAGCTGATGGGAGTAGAAAAAGATGCACATTCTGAACCGTGGGGAGCTGGGCGAGAAACAAGGCCGCTTCGAAGAACTTATACAGAGGTTGCGGGGATGTCGGGTGGCAGGTCGGATCTGCGGACAATCGGCAGGAGGAAGGGGTGGAGGACCTCCCAAGCGCTGTCGGAGAAAAGGCACGGGCGGAGGATCGGGCCCCAGCTATGGGTTTCCTCCCTCGGGCGATGACGCGTGAGCGATGCACCTTTTAGTCCTCTACACACCGGCGAAGGATCGGCGGATCTGTGACCAGCGGTGGCGGAGAAAAATGTCGCTACCGCTGTCTTGTTTATATCTGGAGAGGATGAGAGAATGAAGAAACAACCCTAGTAAAGCAAGCGCTCGGCCCCTCGTCCATATATAGTGGAGTGATTATCTTTTCTCTCACAACAAGCGTTTCAATTTGTGTCGTGGCATTAAAGAAAAAACTCTCTATTTAAGGTGACTACTCTCGACTCCTACTTACTTTGGTGAATAAACATACAATAAGTACTGTATTTATAAGACGAACAAGCTCGAACTATTTTGGTAGTTAAAAGTTGAGGCAGGGCTTTTCAGGCGTCTGTGACAGTTTGGGTGGCGGTTTGGCGAGGAGGGTGGCGAGTGGGGCTGTGATTTGTGGCGTTACTCTGGAAAGACTTGTGATATGACCACTCACTATAGTCATGAATTCTTGGCGCTCGGCCGGGTGATGCCCCCCTTCCATTCGGCTCTAATCGGTGCATGACAGGTCGACCGGATCTTGGCTCTCCCCATGTCGGAGTAGTAAGAAGGAGCAAAGAATGATGCGGTATATACTAGTACTATACTACTCCCTCCGTTCCTAAATATAAGTCTTTGGAGAGATTTCACTATGGACCACATACGGAGAAAAATGGTGAATCTACATAAAATGCATCTATATACATCCGTTGTGGTCCACGTGAAATATCTGAAGACTTATATTTAAACGGAGGAATACTCAGTGGAGGGTGCGAACCACGGCAGCCAGTGAACCAGCCGTCGAACCACGGTAGCCAGTGAACCAGCGTGAAAACAATGTGGTGATATGGCCATAAAAACAATGTGCTCGGTCCACCTTGGCATGTGCGTAACACTCCTCTTTGTTTGGATCCACAGTTAGAGCTAGTTTGGGTTGAAATAGCCTCAAATTATCGAAACAAGAGGGTTAGTTTGAGCTAGTTTGCTCTACCCAGCTAAAAAACTAGCCGGTGGAGAGGTTCTAATTGGGTTAGTTATCCTCGGGCCCACTAAAAGAACTAAAAATCTCACGCCCTTGGATCGCTCCCCTCGCACACTCCTCTCTTTCCCCATAGGGCCCTTCGCCCTCTCTCCTCGGCCGCCCTCTCCTTGGCCTCACCGCCCTACTCCGGCCGCCCTCTCCCTCCGACCTTTGAAGGTCGCCCGCTCCCCTTCACCGGTCGTTTTCTCCCTCGTATGTGGCTGGTGCATCTACGGGGAGGTCTCGAGAGGGGTGAGTTTGTTGTTCCTCTCGTCTCAGGCCATATCATTGATCTTGCTTGCTCACGCTAATTCTGATTTGGAAAAGTAGATCTGATCAAACTTGCTATAGATTTGTGGTGCCGCATGGAATTGTTTGATGCTGCTTGAGGAGGTAATAAATCTTTCTAGAGGCCCAAAGATTCAGGTCACCTTTCTAGGTATTTCAATTTCGGCTTGCATTATTTGTAGAGGCCCAAGATTGTTCACCTTTCTAGGTATTTCAATTTCAGGCTTGCATTGTTTCTAGAGGCCCAAGATTGTTCACCTTTCTAGGTATTTCAATTTCGGCTTGCATTATTTCTAGAGGCCAAGATTATTCACCTTTCTAGGTATTTCAATTTCAGGCTTGCATTTTTCTAGAGGCCCAAAGATTAGTTCACCTTTCTAGGTATTTTAGTTTCGGCTTGCATTATTTCTAGAGGCCCAAAGATTCATTTCACCTTTCTAGGTATTTTTTAGGGCCATTATTTTAGAGGAAAATTGATTAACCTTTCTAGGTTTTGTTTCAGGCTTGCATTTTTCTAGAGGCCCAAAGATT
>JAHIAM010014322.1:0-15421 GCA_021605205.1 Aegilops longissima
TAGGGGATGTAGGTTAGTGCGGTCTACCCACATGTAAGGTGCTAAGCGCACGAAAGACTATGTCTCGGTCATCCGTTTCTCAAACACCATGTGGTCACGAGAACCAAGCGGAAGCGATTGAGTCTTAATGGGGAAAAGTCATAAACCTCTGCGAGTGTATAAACTAATCATGATTAGCCGTGTCCCCGGTTATGGGCGTTTTGAGTATCCGGTAATTGAATATCATGTGAATCTCAACATGTTACTTCTAATAAATGTTATTGGGATTTGATGAGTACTTTTTAATTGGGATTGAGGATCTTCAACCATTCTCAATGTTTAACAACCACCATGATAGTTAAATAAAATTATTCTTTGTTGTAGGAAAAACTAGCTTTATGCAAAATTGTAACGTAGAGCCTTAACACCAGCCATATATGCATGTAGTATAGGCTTATTCCTTCATTGCTCTTTATGTGTTACATTGCGGCATATTCCATGTGATGACCCGTTTTGGGCTGCAACTTTCACGTTGCAGACTTTTGAACGACAGTAAGGTGTTAGGTGTGGTTCTATACTCGATGATGCCGATGGAGTTGATGGACTCACTTATCTTCCAAGCCTTCCACTTGTTATTATTAGAGGCCTTAAGCCATATTATTGTAATAAGTTCCTTTGTGGACAACGATGTAATGAGTGTGTGATTGCTACTCTCTATAAATCCTTTGAAATCTTGTGTGTGTCGGCATTCTTGATCGGGGATGACACACGAGACTTGATCCATTAGGTCGAGTAGCTCTGAGAGAATGGTATCGAGCACCTGCGCCTTGTGAGACCACGACCACTAAGTTAAAGCCATAGATCACTACTCTCTTCCATTTTAACTCCTCATCTTTTCTACTCTTAGGATGGCGGACGTGAAGATCAAGTACACCCAACCAGATGAAGGCACACCTTTTGGATTTCACTTGAAGGAAGTCACCAAGTACACGAACATTGGACTACCCGCTTCACGGAACTTTCACGCACTCTGCTGAAGAGGCCATTTGGAAGATTCAAGCTCACGTTCGGAAGGACATTAGCCCCAATCACCAAGCCTATAGATAGTGTTTTGATGCACCAACTTGGAGTGCAGGAAGAGCATGGCAGCTCACATCACCATGGGGCGCATTGGAGAAGTGTATCAAGAAGACCTCAAGGACACTATCTACCAGTTGCGGACCGAGATGACAAATGGGACATTATCGGCACAAGAAGGATAGATCCATTGCAGCTTTAATCCAGGAGTTAAATCAGCACATTCGGCGCCGGGAGAACCAAATGTGCAATGATATGTTGGAGTTCGAGAATGCAAAGGAAGGATCATCGAGCGGAAGGAGAACTAAAGACTACGCAAGGACTACATGGGCGAGATCGTAGCTCTGGCAAGACACAATAACGATCTTAAATACGAGATCGAAGAACTCAAGAAGAAGTTGGCGCTCGGAATGAAGACCAGTATGTCGGTTGTCCAGCGACTACATCAACATCGGCGACACCGATTCGGATCCAGCGAACCCGACTTTGAAGGCGAGTGGAGCGGACATCATGGAGTCTTCCACGGTTCAAATTAGTAGAAGTCCCCACATATTAGTAGTATTCCCTCCATGTAAACATTTTAGTACCGCACTTTGTGATAGTTAGATCGTTGTAAGCCTTTGTTTGATTGAATGAAGTGATTTTGTGTGCATTTGCTCATGTGCATTTGGGTAGTGATTCCCTAGACCTCATTCTACTCTTAAATTCTCTTCTTTTAAACCCATCGGATGCCTCGGAAGGCGACCGGATTCGTTTTCCGGAGATCACCCACGTCCGCAGCGAATACCTGATTCAAACATTGGTGCGAACCGGGCAACAATAACAACAACAACACCCCCACCACCACTGCGGATCACGACTCGTTTCCTTAGATTGAATCCGGGTGTATTCCGATACAGGCCGATTGTAGCGGATGATTGGCTCCATAAGATAGGAAGGAGTTGACCCTGCGGGATGCGAGATGGAGAAAGAGTGAAGTTTGCACATCGCTTGAAGGACCAGCGGCATGGTGGGAGAATTTTACAGCCACTTACCCGTGAACAACATCACATGGGATCGGTTTGACAAGCTTTCGCTTGCCCATGTTTGGCGGAGCTATGGCCATGAAGAAGCGTGAGTTTCGCAACCATGAGGAGGAAGGCTGTTGGCGATCGTGGATGACTTTAGCAAATTACGTTATGCGGATGGCGTTGCTACGATGACTAAGCGGGAGAAGTTTCTAGAAGGACTGAATGATGAGTTGACATGCCGTTGATGGTAGCAAGTTTCAACAACTACCGGAGTTGGTGACGAGCCCTCATGATTGAAGGAAGCGGCACAAATTGAGAACCATAGCGGAAGTATGGACGGAAGTATAACTGGAGCCCGTGAAGCCTCGTTATACCCTAAATCCGAAATTCAGTTTGAGCATACCCATGGAGGAGGTAATTACGCACAACCATAATGGCACCAAGAATGGGAGCAGGAATGGAGGAAGCAATGGACAGAACCGCACCAACCGTCAACACCATCCAAAGTAGACTGAGTCATATTACTTGCTTTAAGTGCAAAGGCGGGCATTATGCCAATGACTGTCGAAGGCGAATGGAAATGGCAATGGAAGCTGGAAAAGCCCAACCCTTTCAGCGGGGACGGGTGAACCACATTGATGTGGAGGAGGTTGAAGATCAACCCGATCACGATGTCGGTAAGTTTTGGTTAAGTCATTTCTGCGGTTGTTCTTTTCGACAACTTGGTGCATCGCATTCATACATATCAAGGGATTTGTGGATAAGTACAAATTACCGACCAAGCCCTTAGGTCACCCATGCTAGTAACCTCACGGAGGCGAGTACATGGCTAGTAAATGGTGTGATCATTGCCATTAAGTTGGACACTATGTTTTCCCCTCGGACCTAATAGTTACGGAATCCCAAGGATTGGATGTGATATTAGGAATGGATTGGTTATCAAGGTATGGAGAAACATAGATTGATCCACTAAGTCAATTTGCTCACCACACGGAAGGAAGAAGGATCAAGTATGTATCACGGCACGAGCGAGGAACCTGAGTTAATTGCTTATCGAGTGTGCGGGAAGAAGTACCGATGGTGAAGGATTTTCTGATGTATTTCGGAAGAGTTGCGGGAATGCCACGGATAGAGACATTGAGTTTTGATTGAGCTTTGCGAGAGCAGGCCCGATGTCGAAGCGGCCGAATCAGGATGCCACTGAGTTTCACGGAAATCAAGAAGCGATTAAGGAACTATTGGATAAAGGTTTTATTCGCCCAAGTTCTTCACCTTGGGGATCACCCGTTTTGTTAGTGGAGAAGAAGGATGGATCGTTAAGAATGGTTGTTTATCGTGGATTGAATGAAGTCACAATCAAGAACAAGTACCCACTACCTATGATAAATGATCTATTTGATGGTTTGCAAGGAGCTAAGGTGTTTTCAAGATCGATTCTGATCGAGGTACCATCGATTGAAGATTAGGGAGCAGGACATACCCAAGACAGCGTTTACCACGAGATATGGGTATGCGAGTATACCGTTATGTCATTTGGATGACTAACGCACCAGCCTATTTCATGAACGATGAACAAAGTGTTTATGGAGTTTTGGATAAGTTAGTGGTGGTGTTCATTGATGACATTTTGATTTTCTCGAAGAATGAAGAGGAACACAAGGAACATTTGAGATTGGTTTTGGAGCGAGGAACACCAGTTGTATGCCAAGTTCAGCAAGTGTGAGTTTTGGCTAAAGGAAGTTGGATTTCTCGGACATGTTATATCCGGAGAAGGAATAGCGATTGACCCACAAGGTTGAGACCGTAACCAAATGGGAAGCACCAACGACAGTTGGAGAGATTCGAGTTTCCTTGGACTCGCGAGGATACTACCGAAGATTCATTGAAATTTCTCAAGGATTGCAAAGCCTATGACAGAATTGTTGAAGAAGGATAACAAATTCATATGGGTGAGGACTGTAGGCAAGTTTTGAGGAGTTGAAGAAAGATTGGTTACCTCACGGTTTGATCTTGCAGATCGGACTAAGGATTATGAGGTGTATTGCGGCCTTCATGTCGAGGACTTGGGCGGTGCTTATCGAGGAAGGAAGAGTTGTTTCGTATGCTTCACGACAGCTTAAGCCCCATGAGTTGAATTATACCACATGATTTGGAGTTAGCAGCGTTGTGCATGCCTTAAAGACATGGAGACATTTTCTCATTGGTAATCATTGTGAAGTATATCGGATCACAAAAGTTTGAAGTACATCTTCACGGAAGAATTGAATCTCGGACAAAGGAGATGGTTAGAGCTTATCAAGGATTATGATATGAGATTGCATTATCACCGGAAGGCTAATGTCGTAGCAGGCGCATTGGCCGTAAGAAGCCCGTCAATACCCTAATGATGGGAGGAATACCCAATGAGTTAGCGAGGACCTTGAGAGCTATGTTTGGAAATAGTTCAGAGGCTATGTAGCAGCATTGGAGATTGATCAACAGCGATGGACAAAACCGAGAAGCCCAAAAGGCGGATAAGGAAGTTGCCTCTATAAAGGAGAAAATGAGCAAAGGAAAAGCTAAAGGATTCGTGAGGATGAGCACGATACCCTATGGTTTGAAGACCGTGTTTATGTGCCCAATAATCCGAGAGATCGGAAGTTGATTTTACAAAGCCCATGATTCACCTATTCGATTCACCGAAATACCAAGATGTACTTGGATCTGAAGAATACTTTACGGTGGACGGAATGAAAAGGATATTGCGGAGTATGTAGCAGTTTGCGATGTATGTCGAAAGTAAGCGAGCATCAAAAGCCAGCGGATTATTACAACCATTGCCGATACCGAATGGAAGTGGGATAAACTAGGCATGGATTTCATCACAGGTTTGCCAAAGACTCGTTGAGGTTATGACTCGATTTGGGTCATAGTCGACCGCTTTGAGGTAGCTCATTTCATTCGAGTCAAGACTACCTATAGCAGTGCTAAGTTGGCAAGATATACATGACCAAAATTGTGTGTTTACGGAGTTAGGAGCATCGTATCGGATAGAGGAACCGGTTTACCTCGAAATTTTGGAACCGGTTACCGAAACATTGGGAACTAGATTGGAATTGATGCAGCTTTTCACCCACAAACCGATGGACAGGTGAGAGAGTCAATCAGATTTTGGAGGATATCTTTGAGAGCTTGTGCACTAGATTATGGATCTAGTTGGGATGATAATTTGCCGTATGCAGAATTTTCTTACAACAACGATTACCAAACCAGCCTAAGGATGGCACCTTCGAGGCTCTGTATGGAAGAAGGTGCAGGACACCGTTGTCATGGGGAATGGCAGATCGTCGAGTTGTTTGGACCAGATTTGATTAAGTGACGAAGGTTAAGTTGATTGAGGCAGGCTCAAGGTAGCCCGTCCGGACAAAAGAGCTATGCCGATTCAAAGCGCCAGCGATTGAGTATGAAGTTAGAGCAGTATATCTTAAGTATCCCGCTTGAGGAGTTAAGCGTTTTGGAGTTAAAGGAAAGTTAGCACCACGTTTCGTTGGACCCTATAAGATTTTAGCGCATGGGAGAATTGCTTATAAGTTGGAATTGCGGAAGGACTGTGGGAGTTCATGATGTATTCCATGTTTCTCGATTGAAGAAATGTCACCCGAGATAGCGAGTACGTTAAGAGACCTGTGCCCTTTGGAAGCAATTCAGTTGAAGGATGATTTAACATATGAGGAAAAACGGTTAAGATTCTCGATTATGCTAGCGAGAGTTACCCTGCAAGGTTATCAAGTTTTGCAAAGTTCGATGGAGCCACCACCGAGGATGAAGCCACACGGAAAGAGGAAGTTTTGTAGGACCACCCTCACCTATTTTCTAGCCAACCCGAATCTGAGGAGATTCATCTTAAGAGGTAGGTTTGTAACATCCCAAATTTTCAATTTGGAATGTTATACATTAGGTCATCATGCATATCATATTTTCTGCATTTCTCCGATCCTAGAAAATTTCACGCAACTCAAGGACCCTCGGAGAAAGTTGGAATTTCATTATTTTCATATTTGAGATTTCTCAAATTTTGAAAATAGGATCATTTAGTTTATTTAATTATCTTCATAAAGTTTTACGATATAAAAATTTAAGAGAGAATAATATGACTTTCCCAACATTTTGGAAAAATGAAGATATTATAAATAAATCAAATTTTGGTTTTGAGGATTTATTTGCTTTAGGCAAAAATGAGCATTTTAAAAAAATATGCATATTTGCCCCGTTTTTAAAGTTCATTTTGTTCGACTCATTTTTAGGAGTCGGGGAAAATTCATTTTATTAAGTTTGGAGTTCGTTTGATTTTATTTTCGTTTAGTTTTGTTAAAAAAAACCGCCGCCCTTTGATGAAGCCCGGCCATTACCGCCGGCCCATCTTCCTCTCCCCCAGCAGGAATCCCGCCCGCCTGCTCCGCCGCTCCTACGTGTCCGCTCGGACCCTTGCCGCCGCCCTGCTTGCCCCTTCCCAAACCTCCCCCCTCCTTTTATACCGCCACCCCCTCTCTCTCCTACCGCGCCCTTGCCGCCCACCGAGCCGCCGCCGTCATCGACCCGCGCCGCCGCCTCCCGTCGCCGTCGCTGACCCGCCCGCCACCGCCCGACCTGCGGAGGCAGACCGCAAGCGAGGACGGCCACTACCCCCGGTCCGGTTTTTAGAAAAACCCGATCGGTTTTTCGTGATGTTCGTTTTTTCAAAACCCTAGATGGTTTTATTATTTTCTTGGTTTTCTTATTTAATGAGCGTTCACCGACCCGTTCGTTTCAATGAGCGTGTTCGTTGGATTAGTTACATTAGACGTCACTTTGTTTAATCGTTCGTCGTTTTCTTTTAATCGGATTTAATCCGTTATTTTTCGAATTCGATTTCGATTGATTTTCAAATCTGTTTATTTTCGCTCGTTTATCGGAATCAGGTGATTCAAGCGCTGGAGTTTAATTCTGAAACGCGCGTTCGACTAACCTACTTACACAAAGTTTTGCTACTGTAAATTTTGACCTAGTTTCAGATTGCTAAACGAGTCGTTCTCTCTCGAGTTTTCGACTTTCGATGCTTTATTTGATTCGATTCTTTTGCAACGGGTTCTTAAGTTGAACTCTCTGGTTAGATCTTTTATTCGAGATTTCCCGTGCATTAGATGAGTACTTATTGTATGCTTGTTGTTTATCTGCGTTAGATCACCGGTCCGCTTGTTACTTGAATCTCTAGGTCTCGCGGATCATCGACCAAGGCAAGTAACATGATCATACCTTTTCTACTACCCAGTTTTTATGCATTAGATCAACCCTCAAATACTTGCATGGTTAGGATCTAATTAAATTGTGGGTTGGGAAGTAGGCGAGGTAGTACCTATTACCATTTTACTTATGAAACCTTGGGAGTTACTTCTCGTTTGCTTATTATGCCATGCTATGCTAGTAGGCGTGGATTGGGTGAGTGAATATCCATGACGGATGTGAGATTGTTAATTAATGGTTTATCTAAGGTGGCAACCTAAACACACATCTGGGTGGATTGAGGCACTGGTTTCCATCGAGGACTTACTGTATTTCTTGGACCGCCACCGGGCTCTAAGGGATCATAAGATTATTCAAGCTGGAAACTTCCGTGTGCAGCCACAAGCCAATTATGGGCTCTGGCGTAGTTGACTAAGTTGTGCGTACTCTTACGGGTAGGCTAGCTGATGTAGGGGATGTAGGTTGAGTACGGTCTACCCACATGTAAGGTGCTAGGCTTACGAAGACTATGTCTCGGTCATCCGTTTCTCAAACACCATGTAGTCACGAGAACCAAGCGGAAGCGATCGAGTCTTGTGGGGAAAAGTCATGAAACCTCTGCGAGTGTATAAACTAATCATGATTAGCGTGTCCCGGTTATGGACGTTTTGAGTATCCGGTAATTGAATATCATGTGAATCTCAACATGTTACTTCTAATAAATGTTATTGGGATTTGATGAGTACTTTTAATTGGGATTGAGGATCTGTCAACCATTCTCAATGTTTAACAACCACCATGATAGTTAAATAAAATTATTCCTTTGTTGTAGGAAAAACTAGCTTGATGCAAAATTGTAAGTAGAGCCTTAACACCAGCCATATATGCATGTAGTATAGGCTTATTCCTTCATTGCTCTTTATGTGTTACATTGCGGCATATTCCATGTCTTGACCCGTTTTTGAGCTGCAACTTTCACGTTCAGACTTTTGAACGCAGTAAGGTGTTAGGTCGTGGTTCTATACTCGATGATGCCGATGGAGTTGATGGACTCACTTATCTTCAACCTTCGCTGTTATTATTAGAGCGGCCTTAAGCCATATTATTGTAATAAGTTCCTTTGTGGACAACGATGTAATGAGTGTGTGATTGCTACTCTGCTATAAATCCTTGAAATCTTGTGTGGTGTCGGCATTCTGATCCGAGGATGACCGAGCACGAGACTTGATCCATTGGTCTAGTCGCTACAATGTACCGTAGCTATGTGTTTGATCTCTCTCTCGTGTTCTTGATTTGCACGATCTTGATGTATCATGAGCTTTGCTATTATAGTTGGATGTTATGTTTCTTCTCCCTCTACTATCTCGTAATGGATTGAGTTTTCCCTTGAATAATCTTATCGGATTGAGTCTTTAAGATTTGAGAACACTTTATGTATGTCTTGCCGTGCGTATCTGTGGTGACAATGGGATATCCGTGATTCACTTGATGTATGTTTTGGTGATCAACTTGCGGGTTCAGCCCATGAACCTATGCATAGGGGTTGGCACCGTTTTCGTCGTGATTCTCTGGTAGAAACTTTGGGGCACTCTTTGAGGTTCTATGTGTTGGTTTGAGTAGATGAATTGAGATTGTGTGATGCATATCGTATAATCATACCCACGGATACTTGAGTGACATTGGAGTATCTAGGTGACATTAGGGTTTTGTTGATTTGTATCTTAAGGTGTTATTCTAGTACAAACTCTAGGGCTGTTTGTGACACTTATAGGAATAAGCGGATTGATTGGAAAGAATAACTTTGAGGTGGTTTTGTGCCTACCATAATCTCCTCATTTGTTCTCCGCTATTAGTGACTTTGGAGTGACTCTTTGTTGCGTGTTGAGGATAGTTATATGATCCAAATATGTTATTATTGTTGAGAGAACTTGCACTAAGCGAGTATGAACCCTAGGCCTTGTTTCCTAACTTTGAATATTGTTTCGCTCACTTTTACCACTTGTTACCTTGTTGTTTTGTATTTTCAGTTTACAAAACATATATCTCATCCATATTGCACTTGTATCACCATCTCTTGCGAACTAATTGCACCTATATAATTTACCATTGTATTGGGTGTGTTGGGGACACAAGAGACTCTTTGTTATTTGGTTTGAGGTTGCTTGAGAGAGACCATCTTCATCTCGCCTCCCATGGATTGATAAACCTTAGGTCATCACTTGAGAAATTTACTGTCCTACAACCTCTGCCTTGGAGGCTAACGATCTACAAGAGAGGTTGTGTAGTAACATCAGCGCCGAACACCGAGGCGGTGGATGACAGCGAGGCCTAGGAAGGGAGACGGACGGAGCCGGGAAGGCAGCGGTGGAAGTGTAACATCCCAAATTTTGGAATGTTAATATAATTAATTGAATTGTTTGTTTGTTTGCTTGAGTGAATTAAACTTGAGTGAAATTTGAACCTTTTCAAAAACTTTTGAAGAGAGGAATAAAATGACTTTCCCTTCTCGGTAAATTCAAATTCATCCTATTAAAATCAATGAGAGAAGATGACATGACTTCTTCAACTATAAAGAATTTGAGCGGAGTTTTGCAATTTAATTCTTTCAAATATTTGCACTTGCTTCTCTATTTTCTTCCCGAAATACCCCAAAAATAAATTCTTGCAAGCAAGAAAAGCGGAGAAAATGACCCTCAAAATCAGGGGCATTTTGAAAATATTGAGCCAAGAAAAACCAAAGTTTTATTTAAAATTATTTGCAAAAAAATAAAGCCTTTAGGGATTTTCTGAAAACATTTTTTAAGTTTTTATTTTGGCGTGGAATAATGCTCATCATCTACATTTTATTTTCTGATAATTTTAGTATATAAAACTCTTTATTCGAATTGATTTGATTTCCCTTTTATTATTTTAGTTTCCTAATTTTAAAAATAGGAATGGAATCGTTTTTATTAGGAAAAACCTGGCCCATTAAGCACTTTCCTATTCTAGCCCAACAAGAGATCATCTCCTTCCTCTGTTTCCTCTCACGTTACAAAGCTTTCCATGTCCATGGAGCGAAATCTCCACCTTCGATCTCCCTCGTCTTTCCATCCCAGCGCCTCCCAAGACCGCCTATAAACCCCTCCCTCTCCTCGTTCCATTTTCCCATCCCGCCCCTCCTGCCCGTAGCCTTCTAGCCACCGTCCTCCTTTTCCTGCCTAAAACGCTCACGGGGCTCTCCTGGAACCTCCCCATCCCATGGCGCACCCTCCCAGGCCGACCCCTCCTCCGCCACCCCCACCCTGGCGGCCTCGCCCCTCTTGAACAGCCCTCCACATCGCGTCTCCTTCCTGCCATCTCTGCCTCACGTCTGGTAACTCCGTTTTCGTTTTCAGATTTATTTCCATAACAGATTTAGTTCCGTTCTTGTTTAGCTTATAACTTTTGATCTAGAAGTCCAATGATGCTGATTCTTTTGCGTTAGATCACAATTTTCTTGTAGTTTCAAAAATATATAATTTGTCTATGTTTGGATTTATAAAAATTGAGTTAGATCAGATTTGAATTAAAGCTTGTTTTGCTTATTCGGGAGTTTAAAAATAGATTTTTATTTGATTCTTTTTCTACTGATCACTAGTGATCATATTTACCAGTGGTAAAAACTTCAAAATTGTTTGAGTATTTTAGCTTATTGTTTCATGTAAAACAAATTCTGTTTTAGTTCTATTGAATTATAGCTACTTCTTTTCTATAGTTGTTTTTAAATTATTTTATTTTATATTTCAGAAAGTTTATGTTTGGTTTCTATTAGTTAAACAGTAGGTGTTCAACAAGTTTTTATATTTATTTTTATTTTGTTATCGTGAAATCAATTCAAGTTAGCTAATAACTTGCAATGGATTTCTCTACTGTTTAACTCCCAATTGAAAATACTTTCAAAATAGCTTTATGAAAAAATACTTTTTTGTCTTAACTAAATTTATATTTTATTCTCTGTTATTTTAGTGTTTTATTTTCGTTAGACAAAACTATTTTTGTGAATGTTGTGAAGAAGACTCCCTAGTTTTATTTGAAGTTCCTTGGATTCTTATTAAGCTCTCTCTTTTGTTTTGATTGTTAGTGTGAGTGCTTATGTGAATGATATGTTTGTTATATAGATTTCATCAGAGTGCAGTAGTCTATCAAGTTATTTCTTGAGACGATAATTCTTCTTCGTCAACATCACGAGCAAGTTCACTTTGACCATTGCTTTCATACCTATGTTTTATTGCATTTAGTGGCATCCTTGCAACCACCCTCGATAGTGTTATTGAATCCTTGTAGTTGAGTAGTATGCATGAGGTAGGAACCCATCACCTGTTACCAAGCCGGGGCGTTATTTATTTTAATGCTACGCTATAGTAGGCGGGGTTTGGTATGAGTGCTTCGAGAGTGGTGTGAGAATGAAGGATCTCGTCAATGGCGACAACTCCATGATGGACTGCAAGGCTCATCTTCAAGGCCTCAAGACTTCAAGACTCAAGACAAAATTCAATACACACTCTTGGGTGAAGGCGGTTGTGGGCACCACAGGAGAAACCGGTGGTTGGCGGGATGCATGGAAGCGCCATGACATCTTGGAGCTTCACCCAGACTCAAAGGGCGGAAGAATACTTCACCGGAAGCTTACTGCAACCGCAAGTCATTATGGGCTCTGGCTTGGTTGACCTTAGTTGTGACTCTGGTGGGGCGGTACTAGCGGATGTAGAACTACGGTAGGATGGGTTGAGTGGACGGTGGTCGGAGGAACTCTTTGGAAGACCATGTTTGGTCATCTTGTTCTCAAACACCTGAAGTGCGAGAGCGTAAAGAGAGGATCGAATCTTGCGGGTAAAGTGTACAAACCTCTGCGGAGGTTTAAACCTAATCGATTAGCCGTGTCCCGATTACGGACAATTTGAGCCTCTGGACTTGGATCTATCTGGAACTCTCAACACGGATTGATAACTAATTGTGGGCAATTATGATGATTTTGGGCTATGAGACATCGGTTGGCGGAACCATGTCATGATAGAAAACTCCATAGTACAGACTTCATTTATTCCTTTGATGTAGGTAAAATAAAACCAGCTTTTACATAAACAAAATTCGAATCTGAGCCATAAAGCCATATTGCATATAGTATAGTTTTATATCTTTTTTCATGTTGTGATCTTGCGGTACATTCAATGTCTTGACCTACGAGCTGCAGCGTATCATGTTGCGATATTTTCTTCGACAGTAAGAATCATGCAGGTTACGGTCTACACTCAACCTTGCGATGGCGTTGATGGGACTCCACACCCGTTTGATTGTTTCGCTGAGTATTATGAGGTATATATCAGTTTCGTTATTTATCATGTGATTGCACTTTGATATATACATTGATGTCTGTGTGTGCGAATCTTGATCGAGGATGACGATAACGGAGGCTTGACCGTCGAGGTCGGATCGCTCTGAAATGGTATCGAGCACATGTTGGTATGAAACGTGACCCTAGAAAATGACTTAGTAATATGGAGACCCCAATAGGAATGACCTTTGTTTTGTACTACTCTGTAACACCTCATTCCTTTTCTTGAACCTTCCTTATCTCAAACTATAGATGGAGGCTACATTACGAACAAAAAGAACACTACGAGAAGGTTCTTGGAGGCCCTTCCTTGTGGAGCTAGTCGTTCTTTGAAGTTACCGATACCGAGATCAAGGCAACTAAAGGGCGTCCGGATCATGGGATTCAAGCCCAAGTTTTTGGTCGTAAAGAAGCCCCCAAGACTACAAACATCAACCGGAACTATAAATGGTGGCTGTGATATGGGCATCAACACTGCGTCCATGATGCTATTGCGTTTATGCTATCGTCATCGTCTGCACTAAACCCACACTTCTTTGGAAGGATGGGATGGCGGTCGATGGAGCAACTATTGCCTTGTGAGGCCAAAGATGAAGTTCTCCCCACTTTTGTGTACAATCGGGATCTAGAACAATCGTCAAGAATCTTGGATGGACCTCCTAGAAGCCCTGTTTGACAATGAAGCACTACGAGAAGAGGACAAGACTTCGGAGACTTAAGGTAAACAAGCTGGAGGAGGAGAACCTCGAGATCTCGAGAATCGTCGAGGCGAAGAACAGCGGGACCATGTCTCATGCCAGGGCGTTGAAATCCGAGCTCAAGGAACAACTTTAGGACATCGAGTCGTCACAAGAAACTCCGCGTCGGAGGGAAAATCTAGCAAAGGGGAGATCAAGTCCACGGAAGAAGCCCGTGGGGACAATGACCAAGTTCCTAATAAATTAGCTTAGTAGTATCCCACCATGAAAGCGCTTCCTCGATTTAAGTTCGACCATACCAACTTATGTGGGTGGCGTCTTGTAGTATTGATTGAATAAATGAATGCTTGGTTGCTATTATTTTTGTGTGTTTATTGAATGGTTGGATAAATCGATATTAATAGGTTTGTATTTATTTCAACCATGAGGCGTAATTCTGAAAGAATGGTAGAAGGCCTTCATATAGGAACGACATCAGGAATTGGAAACTCCCGAGCATTGAAGACCGAAGAAATGAGGACTTAAGCGAAACCATAGTAAGCGGCCCATTACAAGCGATAATTTTGTTGATGAGTGGGTAATTGCTTTCTCTTTCTCAACAGGACCCGAAATCTTGAACCCATGGACAACTGAACACCAAACTTTAAGGAACAATTGCAATTTCCCCATGGAGATACATTCCTATACAGCACCCTCTTATCCTACACATGCAGATGACAACCCTTTATGAGTCTTTCCTTAAGGGCCTGAAGCGATCATGACCACGACAAGTGATCATGATTACGAAGATCTTGAAGGACATGATGAAGCATATTCACCTTGAAGGAGATCAGGTCTACAAAGGCTACCTTCATGCAAAGGGAGTGGAACTTTGGTATGTGGAGTACACCTCCACCGTTTGAAAGGTTTGCCCAAAGAGGATGGGGCATTACTTTTTCATCTCACGTGTGCCACAAGCAACTTTCTTGATGCGTTGTGAAGCAGCCATGGAAGCCATCGCCGGATCGGAGAATACTTGAAGCAAGACTCCGTTATACTCGGGAATACCTAAGCGAAGTGCATGCGAGAGATGATGAAGGTGAAGCTCAAGACCACCATGATGAAACAGAAGATTGAAGATTTCAAGGCTCATGTCGCACAATTCGGTGGGGTGAAGAATCCTCGAGGAGGATAAATAAATAAAGTGGAAGTAATGCTGACCATACCAAATCATGTGGGTGGCAGCATTTGTAACAAAGTACTTTTGGAATTTGGATTCTGAAAATGATTAAGGATGTAATGAAAGATTGATATGAAAATAATGAGATTTTATGGATAAACTTGTGCACTTCTTTTGGTCATAGTACTCTATGAAGCCACATGATCAATGAAGAAAGAAATGTGTTATTCATGACGGTCCATAGAGGAATGGACAAAATAAGTTGGAGTTTTGCTTTGATATGATGGTATGAAGAAAGCAGTACTCTGGATTTAAAGGAGGTGTAACAGAGTTACTCCAAGATGAGTTAAAGCTGCACTAGTGTTGAAGTGGGCCATAACCCACAGGCCGAGGATTTTGAGAAGAACAGATGTAACCTTGATAAAGGAATAAATTTGGAAGAATCGGTGATCCAATCAGCATACGTTTAGTAGGAGGATGCATAAAAACGAGAGTGGTGAAGTAACGATAGATGTTTGTTTGGCTTGCGAAACCATGGATTTACTCGAACCAGTTAGAACAAGAAAATTCTGCAATGCTTGTGAGTATGCCCAAGTGTTAGAATCGTGATTCACTATTTACATATGTGGTAATGATTCAAATGCAGGATGGATTGGCCCCATACGAGACTTCTATCATGAACTATCATATGTTGATGGAAATCGAGAGCCTTGAAAAACTTAGAAGAGTTAGCGATAAGCCATAAAACCATAAAATGGTAGGGCGATGGAACCCCATTCGAGCAATTGCCAAGCGTAGGTTATCGGTGAGGTTCAACCAGACCCGTTTTCTGCGGGAAAACCATAAATTGTAGACCACCATGAGTGTTTGATAGTTGTTTAGAATGGACACGAGACCCATCAACTAA
>JAHIAM010014323.1:0-15044 GCA_021605205.1 Aegilops longissima
AACCATTAACAGCCCGACCAATGGGGATTTCCATGCTGTAAATCGTCATTGTTTTGGAAGAAACTCTTGTCTTGAAGCTCATTGTTGGGGCCAGGATGTCATCCACTCATTGGACGGAAGCCTATGATCACGTCAACCGTGGCCCGCCCAACAAGGCCCATTCTGTGAAAAATTTGGCCCGTTTGACTTGATAAAAGTTAATGAGCGGCCCCGACTTTATTAACGGCCTGTTCGCATATAGCCCATTACAGCCCGCTATCCCAAGGCCATTCGCCCTACCGAATGGGCCCGATGCGTCATCTGACCCTCAATATGATTCGATCCGTTTTCATACGGCCCATATGGCCCATGGCGTCTTCGTCCCGGTAATGTAACTCTTCAGCCCATGTAACGGCCCCATGGTGGAAACTGGCCCGCAATAAGCGATGTATCACTTTGAACCCGTGGCTTGACAGTGGCGGCGGGCGTAATGAGCAGTGTATCACTTTATACCCATTAATAGCCCGTTATTTAGTTGGGCGTTTCCAGCCATGTTATCTTCCGGCATTCTCGAGCCCATTTATTCTTGGGCTGATTTGAGCGATACGTTTACTTGACCCGTTCACTAATTTTACTGCTTGTAGGCCAAATTCATTGCGTGGTTCTGTCGGTCGTTTGTAATACGTTATTACATTGAGTCCGTTTTCATGGCGTCATCAAATAAAGCCTATTAATGATGGCCCGTTATAGTGACGTATGAGCAGACGATTCAACTCTAGCCCGTTTACGGCCCTAATCTGACATGTTATTGGCCCATGTTTGGCCAATCGATCATCTGACCCGTATAAGGCCCATTGATAATAGGGCCCGTAGAAGGCCCATTGTTTCTGACCGTAGAGGCCCAATGTTTCTGACCGGTAGAAGACCCTCTTGTTTCTCGGCCCGTAGAAGGCCCCTTCATTTCTCACGGCGTGGGAGGCCCGATATCACTCTGATAAATATTAGCCCATGGTTATTACGGCCTAGTTTTAAAAAAATAGGTTATTGCAGCCACTAGCAAAAAATAGGGAACAAACCACTAGCAAAACGGCGGAAAAAGAACTGCGCGACTACAAGCAAACAAATAAACAAGACAACAAAGAAATAAATAAGCAAGAAACTTATGCTAGGCTATCACGGCTATCTACATATTACATCCACTCCTCATCAAGTTCACCACGATTACAAATATAGGGAACAGACGGCATAAAGCGCGCCCATGACAAAACAAGTCGAAGCTGAAACCACTTGAAGAGTTCGAGAAACAATATCACAGGAACCCATAATGCGGCAAGATGCTTGCAAGCTTATTAACTTTCTCTTGTTTGGTAACTCCAGCGCTTGCTGTTGCACAAGAAAATGCATCTGAATTCTCTGATGCCTTCTCGGTCCATGACTTCTTGAATTGAATAGATGGCTGATGCCTTTCGACTTGCAGCTGAGATTGAAGAAGCATGATTGGGCGGTAAGCTTTGAAGAGCTTGTGCAGTGATGCTCGGCGATAACTCGGCGCTACAGCAGCAGGATTTGTAGGGTTTCTCACCTTGTCTACAAGATCGTTTTATCACCTTTCTTGGAGACCAATAGGGTTGTCTCACTATCTTGAACCTTATCGCATTACTTTCTCTACCATTGCATAGTGGGGTGTTCTTCTCCAATATTATGTTTGCATACTACAAGAGAAACAAGCGGACACATCACATGTTTAGCTTGTAGTATGTACTATAGTCAACTGTATTGTCCATATCATTCTAGTTTATGTTCCCTAATCAAGATAGAACACGATTCAACCCATATATTTTTAAGACAAGGCAGCATAGACAGAATATAAGTGAGAAACTACACAACATTGGCAGCACTTGTAATGTGCATCACATGAGAACATATGATTTATACAACAACAAGCTGAAATCAACATAGAGCAAGAAGTTAGAACAACAATCGAGTTAAAGAAATAGGTTTAAAACATACCTGTTGCACCATTGGAGTTTCAATTGGATCCTTGAAATTGAAAGTAGTTGGTATGAGTAAATCTGGTGATGCAAGCAGCAAAGAGTATGGACCATAGCTCGGAATCCGACACGAGAGCGATTACTCTTACGCTTTAAATGTGGAGTTTGGTTGGCTGTGGTGGTCTTCCGTGCTTTGGGCACTAGGTAGCTTTAAAGCTGATGGTATTGAAAGGTACTCTGTGGTGGACATGGTGCTTTGTCAACTATAAGTGAGTTACTATCCGCTGGGGTTGCGATTAGATGGGTTGTAGCTGGTTCTCTTAGCAGTATTGTAAGTGTGCAATCTGGAAGAGTCTCGATTATGTGTGGTGGGGCTAGGTTGTGGCCGATACAACCATGGTTCTACTCTGCATCGGCAGGTAGCACTGTCTTTTATGAAGAGCAGGTTTTGCTCCCTTATATCTTGCCATCACCCCTCCAATTCAAATGGGTGATAAACAAGAAAAGAAATTGAGCGTACAGGACATTGTATGATAGACATATGTGGTAATTCACATATATGTTGTCTAACCAAACGAGGACACCATGACACAATTTCACATTTATGATGCCTAACTAAGCAGGATAGCGGACCACGATTTCAGATATATGATGGATAACAACAGGATATAATGGCATAATTCAACATATGATGAGTACCTAAAGCAGGATGACATGACAAAACTATATGATGTCTTTTTAAAATAGGTTGGGATGAAATAATTCACATACATGTTGTCTAAGTATCTGAGGATGGCATGATATAATTGACATAATTGATTCATATACTAAGCATTGCTTTTCGCATGTATGATCTCTAAACTAAGCGAGATAGAATTCAATATTGTGCATATGATGTCTAAACTAAGCAATACAAGACACCATATGCATCATATGAAAAATATAAACATTGCAACTTAGAGCATACACCTCGGGTGGGATATAGGACTGGTCATCTATCTGCAGATCAATCCTCCTCGAGGGCTCCTGTAACCATCGAGATATATGCTTCAGCAGGTACCATTGCACTCTTTCATGAAGACCTTGTTTTCCTCAGATTTTTCCATAACCGGCTCAAATGGCTGATACACATGAAGAGTAGTTCAATATACACAGTTATAAGACAAATGGAATCGTAATCAAAAAAAAGATGGCATGAGATAATTCACATATATGATGCACGGCTCCATGGCCGTGCATAATTCACATATATAATGATGGCTGAAAAACATGGCATTGCATAATTCACATATCGATATAGAAGAAAACAGGAGGCATTCACACAAAGCATGTCTAATCTAAGCGGATGGCATGGCAATGCAAGACACCATATGCATGATATGAGTAATATAACCCATAAGTTAGAGCATGCACCTTGGGGGGATCTGTTGGTCATCTCTCTCTGAATCATCCTCTGAGGAGCTATCTATAACCAGACAAGAAATCTGCATCGACAAGTATGCTTGACTGCTAGAAGACCTTGTTTTCCTCCAGATTTTCCCATGACCGACTCAAATGGCTGATGCTGCAGGAAGAGTAGATGAATGTATAAACATTGCTGAAAAATGGAACACATTATGGAAAAAATATGGCGATACAATTCACATATCGATGGTGGCTAAGCAGGATGGCATTGCATGATTCATGTATATGATGCTGGCTAAAGAAGATGGCATTGCATAATTCCCATATACTCCTCCGTTCCTAAATATTTATATTTTAGAGATTTCAAATGGACTAGCACATATGGATGTATATAGACATATTTTAGAGTGTAGATTCACTCATTTTGTTACGTATGTAGTCACTTGTTGAAATCTCTAAAAGACAAATATTAGGAATAGTGAAGATATGATATAAAACAAGCAGGTGGCATTCACACAAAGCAAATCTAAACTAAGTGATGACATATAAGATGTATAATGTAAGCAATGCAGGCGCCATATGCATGATATGACCAACATCGGCATGCAGAGTTAAACAAACACCTCGGTGGTAAGCAAGGAATGGTGGCTCATACAGATCTCCATCGAGCAGTTATCTTCCTCTGGAATACAATCTGGAAATGCAGGGAGAGGGGCACTTAGCCACCATGGAGCAGCGTCTGCATGACATTATATTTGCACACAATGGTCTTCTCTTTTTCTCTACATGTTCAGTACGATTGTGTACAATATCTGACATGCATAATAAAAAAATAGTTAGATTTTGTAAGGCCTAAGGGGTGCATGCAAAAATCAAGGTGATGGTAGCAAGCAGTGGATGGATCCAAAACTAATGATAGCGAGGTGAATTATAGCTCGATTTAAAAAGATAGACAATGGATCATCTATTGTTTGTTGCCCACAACATGAACCACATAGAAGACCCTAGATGAACGGGATGGTGACAGATACTATTAGTTCTTGGCTCGATATGAGACCATGGGCAATTCAAAACTCAAGATTGAGCGATAAAGTAGCGGTAATAATAACCGATGTATAGCGTAAGCAAACCACGAAGACTCGACCTCTCTTGGGCTATCTAGTCCTCGGGTTCATCTGCTTTCGATCGATGATGGTAATGCAGTTCGGCGTGGCTGCCGTCAGCGAGGAAGATGATCTGAGGTAGCGAAAAAAGTCTGCGGGGATCTCGATGCGATGAATGCTTCGTCGATGGTGCACCTTAGGTGGGTGGATGCGTACACGGCAGAGCAGGACATAACACCTGAGTTTTCTTTCACGCCAATCTAAAAATGAAGTAAATCTGTAAGGATCCTTAGAATTGGAGGATTCTATAAGCGAGGGGACAGGAAAAACACGAATAGGATAGGAATGCACGTGCAAAACAGAGCATTTGGAAACATAGGATTCAGTCAACTTTGGGTGTTTGGCTCACATGAATTGGGAGAAACGGGAGGAATGGAGAGACAAAGTGATGCGATGAGTGTACAACCTTTTAGCATAGACTTGTGGACCTCGGCATCATTGGGTTGGATGTGGAGGATGGTGATGATCTTTGGTGTATTTGTCGGAGGCGGGGAAGAAGATCCGAGGCCTGCGGAAGCAGCGCGGAAAGTACTGCTCACTGTGATGGGACCAGTTCCATTGTTGGAGCAGCTCCGCTAAGGTGTCTGCAGCGAAGGCTGAAGCATGACAAGACAAACAACTTTAATCTGAAGTGGGACCCTAATATCATCGCAATAGATGATGTAAAATACATCACCAAAAGTGCTAGATGTAAAGCATCGAGCGTAGTGCCACGACACGCTCGACGAATCTTTGTAAGTACTTCACTCGGAACTTAAGAAAATGAACTTCACAGTCAAAACTGAATTTTACTATCAAAACTGATTGAACTAATGTGAGCATTGCAATAGATGTTTAGGCGTTAGAGCACTAGTAGCGAAGAAGCGATGATCTAAATCAGCGAGAACTCGAGCAGCGAATGCACTAGCGAGAAACAAGTCGTGAAGTAGCACCATGACGAGTGCTAAAGCAGCAACTCCTATAGCTGCGGAGTGGTTGCAGGCAGGCAGCATAGCGAGAGCAAGAAAGCGAGCAGCAGCATGAATAGCGGGAAGCGGTGCAGCTGCAGGCGAACAACAAACAGCGAGCCGCAGTAGCGGCGAAGTCGAAGCAGCTGCAGCTAGTGCCGTTGGAAATGCATGGAGGAAACAACGAGCATGGGGAGGCGCCGTGGATGATGTGGCGGCGGCGGCGCCGTCGATGGAGCGCCATGCATCACTTTCGATGTCGAGCACCGGCAGCCCGTGAGATCGAATAAAAGATAAAATGCAGCGGTGAGTGCAGAACCTCCTTGGTGGCGCCGAGTTGGCCTCGTCTTCATCGGAGGTTGGTGAGGGTGCTGCCGTTCGGTGGGGCAGGTCAAGACGCGATGTAGGGATTGAGGTGGCGTGAAGGCGAAGCGAAGACGTTGGGGCAGCTCCTTGGAGGTGGAGGGCGAGAGCGGCTGATCGGCGGGATAGACGAGATGACAGCGGATCCTCATCCGGTCTGCGCTGGATGAGGACAGCGAGCTATTGCGGTGGGCGGCGTGGTGGGAGAAGTCTCCGGCTGGGCGTGGTCGGGAAGGCCGATAGAGGTGCGTGGGGTTTCACGGGTTTGGCGGCCTCGGTGTGACGAATGGGGGGGCGAAGGGGCGAAGGGCAAGGGCCAAGCTTAGGGCAGCATCGCGAAATGAAATGAAGGATGAAGTTACGGTGTACCCCACGGTTTGAACCATGACTTGGAGCTTCATTTTTGGCTGAGGGTAGAAGGGGGTTCGTGTCTGTAGGCTGCTGGGAGCGATTTGGGATGAGGAGGGAGTTCTCATGTGGCGTCAAATTTAAGGATAACAAAAGGCGTGGGGTTGAAGAAGTGGGAGTTTCAAAGTAGGTCGGACAAAAGATACTCGAGCTTGAAAATTTCAGGATAACAAGTCACGGATTCCTTGTTCGTGAGAACAAACAACGTGTAAAAAATCATACTGAGACACAACTGAGTCATGTCCTTTTATTGTTGGGGAGCGTAGTAATTTCAAAAATTTCCTCGCTGCGCAAGACCATGGTGATGGCATAGCAGAGGGAGAGTGTCCGTCCACGTACCCTCGTGAACGAAAGCGAGGCGTTATAACAACGCGGTTGATGTAGTCGTGCGTCTTCACGATCCGACCGATCCAAGCACCGAGCGTCGGCACCTCCGAGTTACGCACCGTTCAGCTCGATGGCGATCCCGGACTCCGATCCGGCAAAGTGTCGGGGATGAGTTCCGTCGACCTGACGGCGTGGTGGCGATGATGATGCTCCACCGGCGCGGGGCTTCGCCTAAGCTCGCGACGATATGACTTCTCGGCGCGGGCCGCCTAAGCTCATGACGATATGACGAAGTGGAATATGGTGGAGGGGCACCGCTGCGGCTAAGGCGATCCGTAGATCAACTTGTGTGTCATGGGGTGCCCCTGCCGTATATATAAAGGAGCCAAGAAGTGCGGCCAGCCCTAGGGGCGGCGCTGGAGAGTCCTACTCCCCAGGAGTAGGACTCCCCCCTCCTAGTTGGATTAGGATTGGAGGAGGAAGAAGAGGAAGGCGCCCCCTCTCCTGTCCTATTCGGACTAGAGGGGGGAGGCGCGCGGCCTGCCTGGCGGCCCTTCCTCTTCTCTCTTATGGCCCATCAAGGCCCATAGACCTCCCGGGGTTCGGTAACCCCGGTGTTCGATAACTTCTGTTTTCATCGGAACCTTTCGAAGTCAAACATAGGCTTCCAATATATCAATCTTTATGTCTCGACCATTTGAGACTCCTCGTCATGTCGTGATCACATCCGGGACTCGAACAACCTTGGTACATCAATACTTATAAACTCATAATGAGCTGTCATCGAAGCGTTAAGCGTGCGGACCCTACGGGTTCGAGAACTATGTAGACATGACCTAGAACCATTCTCGGTCAATAACCAATAGCGGAACCTGGATGCCCATATTGGTTCCTACATATTCTCTGAAGATCTTTATCGGTCAAACCGCATAACGATATCGTTGTTCCCTTTGTCATCGGTATGTTACTTACGAGATTCGATCGTCGGTATCAATACCTAGTTCAATCTCGTTCTTGGTAAATCTCTTTACTCGTTCCGTAATACATCATCTCACAACTAACTCATTAGTTGTAATGCTTACAAGGCTTATGTGATGTGTATTACCGAGAAGGCCAGAGATACCTCTCCGAGCAATCGGAGTGACAAAACCTAATCTCGAAATCGCCAACCCAACAAGTACCTTTGGAGACACACTGTAGTACTCCTTTATAATCACCCGATTCGTTGTGGCGTTTGGTAGTACCAAAGTGTTCCTCCGATAGCAGGAGTTGCATAATCTCATAGTTACGAGGAACATGTATAGGTCATGAAGAAAGCAATAGCAATATACTAAGCGATCAAGTGCTAAGCTAACGGAATGGGTCATGTCAATCACATCATTCTCCTAATGATGTGATCCCATTAATCAAATGACAACACATGTCTATGGTTAGGAAACATAACCATCTTTGATTAATGAGCTAGTCTAGTAGAGGCATACTAGTGACTATCTGTTTGTCTATGTATTCACACATGTATTATGTTTCCGGTTAATACAATTCTAGCATGAATAATAAACATTTATCATGATATAAGAAATAAATAATAACTTTATTATTGCCTCTAGGGCATATTTCCTTGATCTCCCACTTGCACTAGAGTCAATAATCTAGATTACAGTAATGATTCTAACACCCATGGAGTCTTGGTGCTGATCATGTTTTGCTCGTGGAAGAGGCTTAGTCAGCAGTGCGCAACATTCAGATCCGTATGTATTTTGCAAATCTCTATGTCTCCCACTTGGACTTGGTCCCGAATGGAATTGAGCGTCTCTTGATATGCTTGGTCCTCTTGTGAAATCTGGATTCCTTTGCCAAGGCAATTGCACGATATTATCACGAGAAGATCTTCATTGGTCCCGATGCACTAGGTATGACACCTAGATCGGAAATGAACTCTTTCATCAGACTCCTTCATTTGCTGCTTCGAAGCAGCTATGTACTCCGCTTCACATGTAGATCCATACGGCGCTTTGTTTAGAACTGCACCAATGGCAGCTCCACCGTTTAATAAAAATCGTATCCGGTTTGCGATTTAGAATCGTCCGGATCGGTGTCAAAACTTACATCGGCGTAACCATTTCGACTAGCTCTTTGTCACCTCCATATCGAGAAACATATCCTTAGTCCTTTTCGGTATTTCGGGATGTTCTTGACCGCTGTCGATGATCCACTCTGGATTACTTTGGTACCTTCTGCCAAGCTTACAGCTAAGCATCGTCGGTCGGTACACAGCATTGCATACATGATAGAGCCTATGGCTGAAGCATAGGAACATCTTTCATTTTCTCTCTATCTTCTGCTTTGTGGTGGGCATTGAGTCGACTCAATCTTACACCTTATGTCTGGTAAAAACCTTTCTTTGCTGATCCATTTTGAACTTCTTCAAAACTTTATCAAGGTATGTGCTTTGTGAAAGTCAATTAAGCGTCTTGATCTATCTCTATAGATCTTGATGCCCAATATGTAAGCAGCTTCACGAGGTCTTTCATTGAAAAACTTTTATTCAAGTATCCTTTTATGCTATCCAGAAATTCTATATCATTTCCAATCAACAATATATCGTCCACATATAATATCGAGAAATGCTCTGAGCTCCCACTCACTTTCTTGTAAATGAGGCTTCTCCAAAAGTGCATATAAAACCATATCTTTGATCACACTATCAAGCGTTTATTCAACTCGAGAGGCTTGCGGACCATAAATTGATCGTTGGAGCTTGCACACTTTGTTAGCACCCTTTGGATCAACAAAACCTTCTGGTTGCATCATATACAACTCTTCTTCTAGAAATCCATTCAAGAATGCAGTTTTACATCCATTTGCCAAATTTCATAATCATAAAATCGGCAATTGCTAACATGATTCGGACAGACTTAAGCATCGCTTCTGGTGAAAAGTCTCATCGTAGTCAACCCTTGAACTTGTCGAAAACCTTTTGCAACAAGTCGAGCTTTGTAAACGATTACATTACCATCGGCGTCAGTCTTCTTCTTAAAGATCCATTTATTCTCAATGGCTTGCCGATCATCGGGCAAGTCAACCAAAATCCATACTTTGTTTTCATACATGGATCCCATCTCAGATTTCATGGCTTCCAGCCATTTTGCGAATCTGGGCTCACCATCGCTTCTTCATAGTTTGTAGGTTCGCCATGGTCAAGTAACATGACTTCGAATAGGATTACCGTACCACTCAGTGCGTATTTTACTCTGGTTGACCTCTGAAGTTCAGTAGTAACTTGATCTGAAGCTTCATGATCATCATCATTAGTTTCCTCACTAATTGGTGTAGTTGTCACGAGGAACCGTTTCTTGTGATGAACTACCTTCAATAAGGGAGCAGATCTGATTATCTCATCAAGTTCTACTTTCCTCCCACTCACTTCTTTGAGAGAAACTCCTTCTCTAGAAAGGATCCGAATTAACAACGAAAACTTTGCCTTCAGATCTGTGATAGAAGGTGTACCCAACATCTCCTTTGGGTATCCTATGAAGACACATTTCTCCGATTTGGGTTCGAGCTTATCTGGTTGAAGTTTCTTCACATAAGCATCGCAGCCCCAAACTTTAAAGCGACAACTTTGGTTTCTTGCCAAACCACAGTTCATACGGTGTCGTCTCAGCGGACTTAGATGGTGCCCTATTTAGCGTGAATGCGGCCGTCTCTAAAGCATATCCCCAAAGCGATAGCGGTAAATCAGTAAGAGACATCATAGATCGCACCATATCAAGTAAAATACGATTCTGACGTTCGGACACACCATTTCTCTGTGGTGTTCGGGTGGCGTGAGTTCGAAACTATTCCACATTGTTTCAAATGTAAACCAAACTCGTAACTCAAATATTCTCCTCCACGATCCGATCGTAGAAATTTTATTTTCTTGTTACGATGATTTTCCACTTCACTCTGAAATTCTTTGAACTTTTCAAATGTTTCAGATTTGTGTTTCATTAAGTAGATATACCCATATCTGCTCAAATCATCTGTGAAGGTGAGAAAATAACGATACCATGGCGTGCCTCAACATTCATTGGACCACAAACATCGGTATGTATGATTTCCAACAAATCAGTTGCTCGCTCCATAGTTAGGAGAGCGGCGTTTTAGTCATCTTGCCCATGAGGCACGGTTACATAAGTACCAAGTGATTCATAATCAAGTGATTCGAAGCCCATCGGTATGGAGTTTCTTCATCGTTTTACACCGATATGACCCAAGCGGCGATTGCCACAAATAAGTTGCATTATCATTATCAACTCTGCATCTTTTGGTTTCAACACTATGAATATGTGTACTACTATCGAGATTCAATAAAATAGACCACTCTTCAAGGGTGCATGACCATAAAGATATTATTCATATAAATAGAACAACCATTATTCTCTGTCTTAAATGAATAACCGTCTAGCATCAAACAAGATCCAGATATAATGTTCATGTAGCGCGGCACCAAATAACAATTATTTAGGTCTAAAACTAATCCCGATGGTAGATGTAGAGGTAGCGTGCCGACCGCGATCACATCGACTTTGGAACCATTTCCCAGCGCGCCGTCACCTCGTCCTTAGCCAATCTTCGGCAATCCGTAGTTCTGTTTGAGTTGCAAATATTAGCAGCAGAACCAGTATCAAATACCAGTACTCTGCGAGTATTAGTAAGGTACACATCAATAACATGTATATCACATATACCTTTGATCACCTTGCCATCCTTCTTATCCGCCAAATACTTGGGGCAGTTCCGCTTCGATGTCGGTTTGCTTGCGGTAAAACACTCGATTTCAGGCTTAGGTCCAGACTTGGGTTTCTTCTCTTGAGCAGCAACTTTCTTGCTGTTCTTTTGAAGTTCCTTCTTCTTTCCTTTGCCCTTTTCTTGAAACTAGTGGTCTTGTTGACCATCAACACTTGATGCTCTTTCTTGATTTCTACCTCCATGACTTTTAGCATTGCGAAGAGCTCGAGGAATTGTTTTAGTCATCCCTTGCATATTATAGTTCATCACGAAGCTCTTGTAGCTTGGTGGCGATGATTGGAGAATTCATCAATGACACTATCATCCGGAAGAGTAACTCCAGTTGAATCAAGTGATTATTATACCCGGACATTTTGAGTATATGTTCCTTGTGAACTATTCTCCTCCATCTTGCAGCTATAGAACTTATTGGAACTTCATATCTCTCAATCCGGGCATTTGCTTGAAATATTAACTTCAACTCTGGAACATCTCATATGCTCCATGGCGTTCAAAGCGTCGTTGAAGACCGGTTCTAAGCCGTAAAGCATGGCACCTTGAACTATCGAGTAGTCATCAGCTTTGCTCGCGGGCGTTCACAACTTGGCGTTGCTCCTGCAGCAGGCACTGGCACCCAGCGGTGCTTCGGGGCGTAATTCTTACATGCAGCAATGAGGATAATCCTCAAATTCGGACCCAGTCCGTGTAATTACTACCATCATCTTTCAACTTTGCTTTCTCAAGGCGCATTAAAATTCAACGGAACAACAGCACGAGCCATCTATCTACAGTAAACATAGACAAGCAAAATACTATCGGTACTAAGTTCATGATAAATTTAAGTTTAATTAATCATATTAAAACCTCCCACTTAGGCAGACATCTCTCTAGTCATCTAAGTGATTCGTGATCAAATCAACTAAACCATGTCCGATCATCACGTGAGATGGAGTAGTTTCAATGGTGAACATCACTATGTTGATCATATCTACTATATGATTCACGCTCGACCTTCGGTCTCCGTGTTCGAGGCCATATCTGTTATATGCTAGGCTCGTCAAGTTTAACCTGAGTATTCGCGTGTGCAACTGTTTTGCACCGTTGTATTTGAGCGTAGAGCCTATCACACCCGATCATCACGTGGTGTCTCGGTACGAAGAACTTTATAGCGGTGCATACTCGGGAGAACACTTCTTGATAATTTTAGTGAGAGATCATCTTATAATGCTACCGTCAATCAAAGCAAGATAAGATGCATAAAGGATAAACATCACATGCAATCAATATAAGTGATATGATATGGTCATCATCATCTTGTGCTTGTGATCTCCATCGCGAAGCACCGTCATGATCACCATCGTCACCGGTAGCGACACCTTGATCTCCATCGTAGCATCGTTGTCGTCTAGCCAACTATTGCTTCTCGACTATCGCTCTGCTTAGTGATAAAGTAAAGCAATTACATAGCTTTGCATTTCATACAATAAGCGACAACCATATGGCTCCTGCCGATTGCCGATAACTTCGGTTACAAAACATGATCATCTCATACAATAAAATATAGCATCACGTCTTGACCACATCACATCACAACATGCCTGCAAAAACAAGTTAGGCGTCCTCTACTTTGTTGTTGCAAGTTTTACGTGGCTGCTACGGGCTGAGCAAGAACCGTTCTTACCTCGCATCAAAACCACAGCGATAGTTTGTCAAGTTGGTGCTGTTTTAACCTTCGCAAGGACGGGCGTAGCCGCACTCAGTTCAACTAAAGTGAGAGAGCGGACACCGCGGTCACCTTTAAGCAACTAGTGCTGCGGCGGTGAAACCAGTCTCGCGTAAGCGTCTGGCGTAATGTCGGTCGGGCGCTTCATCTCACAATACCGCCGAACCAAAGTATGACATGCTGGTAAGCGGTATGACTTATATCGCCCACAACTCACTTGTGTTCTACTCGTGCATATGACATCAGCGCATAAAACCAGGCTCGGATGCCCTTTGTTGGGGAGCGTAGTAATTTCAAAAATTTCCTCGCACCGCAAGACCATGGTGATGGCATAGCGAGAGGGAAATGTCGTCCACGTACCCTCGTGAACCCGGCGGGCGTTATAACAAGCGGTTGATGTAGTCGTGCGTCTTCACGATCCGACCGATCAAGCACCGAGCGTCGGCACCTCCGAGTTACGCACGTTCAGCTCGATGGCGATCCCGGACTCCGATCCAGCAAAGTGTCGGGGATGAGTTCCGTCGACCGACGGCGTGGTGGCGATGATGATGCTCCACCGGCGCGGGGCTTCGCCTAAGCTCATGACGATATGACTTCTCCGGCGCGAGGCCGCCTAAGCTCATGACGATATGACGAAGTGGAATATGGTGGAGGGGCACCGCTGCACGGCTAAGAGCGATCCGTAGATCAACTTGTGTGTCATGGGGTGCCCCTGCCCCGTATATAAAGGAGCCAAGGGGTGCGGCCAGCCCTAGGGGCGGCGCTGGAGAGTCCTACTCCCAGGGAGTAGGACTCCCCCTCTCCTAGTTGGATTAGGATTGGAGGAGGGAAGAGAGGGAAGGCGCGCCCCCTCTCCTGTCCTATTCGGACTAGAGGGGAGGGGCGCGGCCTGCCTGGCGGCCCTTCCTCTTCTCTCTTATGGCCCATCAAGGCCCATAGACCCCCGGGGTTCGGTAACCCCGGTGTTCGATAACTTCTGTTTTCATCGGAACCTTTCGAAGTCAAACATAGGCTTCAATATATCAATCTTTATGTCTCGACCATTTGAGACTCCTCGTCATGTCGTGATCACATCCGGGACTCGAACAACCTTGGTACATCAATACTTATAAACTCATAATGAAGCTGTCGCCGAAGCGTTAAGCGTGCGGACCCTACGGGTTCGAGAACTATGTAGACATGACCTAGAACCATTCTCGGTCAATAACCAATAGCGGAACCTGGATGCCCATATTGGTTCCTACATATTCTCTGAAGATCTTTATCGGTCAAACCGCATAACGATATCGTTGTTCCTTTGTCATCGGTATGTTACTTACGAGATTCGATCGTCGGTATCAATACCTAGTTCAATCTCGTTACTGGTAAATCTCTTTACTCGTTCCGTAATACATCATCTTACAACTAACTCATTAGTTGTAATGCTTACAAGGCTTATGTGATGTGTATCACCGAGAAGGCCGAGAGATACCTCTCCGACAATCGGAGTGACAAAACCTAATCTCGAAATCGCCAACCCAACAAGTACCTTTGGAGACACTGTAGTACTCCTTTATAATCACCCGATTCGTTGTGGCGTTTGGTAGTACCAAAGTGTTCCTCCGGTGGCAGGAGTTGCATAATCTCATAGTTACGAGGAACATGTATAGGTCATGAAGAAAGCAATAGCAATATACTAAGCGATCAAGTGCTAAGCTAACGGAATGGGTCATGTCAATCACATCATTCTCCTAATGATGTGATCCCATTAATCAAATGACAACACATGTCTATGGTTAGGAAACATAACCATCTTGATTAATGAGCTAGTCTAGTAGAGGCATACTAGTGACTATCTGTTTGTCTATGTATTCACACATGTATTATGTTTCCGGTTAATACAATTCTAGCATGAATAATAAACATTTATCATGATATAAGAAATAAATAATAACTTTATTATTGCCTCTAGGGCATATTTCCTTCA